>JAQFZC010002616.1:0-22161 GCA_034695205.1 Dicyrtoma fusca
CCGAGGGTTCACCAGCCTATCATGCAGTAAGTGTAACAGGAAATGATACTCTTGTAATCGTATCATTTAAATTAGTATTTTCTCATTTTTTATCGGCGCTGTTATAATCCGTCGAATCTGGTGCATGAATAATAATTAAATTAACGTTATAGAGTAAGAGTGATGTTAAATTCATTTTTCAGGGCTTGGAAGTTGAAGATTTGATAGTTACATTTGGATCTTTGGACTCTGGGAATTTTCAGTCTATTAACGATATTGGAACCATCGTGGGTCATGGGCGTGGAAGTATGATTTCAGTGACAGTCAAAAGAGGATCCTCCATCGTAAAATTGGCTCTTATCCCTGGAGAGTGGAGTGGACGCGGCTTATTGGGTTGCAATGTTGTGCCCGTTGAAAACGTGGACAGATAAATTTTTGTAAAGACAACAGAAGTAATCAAGAAATTTGATCAGACGACATTTGATCGTTCGAAATTTGATATGCGTTAGGTTTATAGTGTATGACAACAGCCACTTTGTACTTTTTGAATTAGGTACCTTACCATTCCTTGTCTTACAGTACTGCCTCGGTTTTACATGTTTCATCAAATTAACTACCTATTAGCTCATCACAACGAATCAGATCTAATTCTCGGATAGTGATAAATAGAACTTTCGTGTTGCGTGCTGCCCTTCTGTATTACTAGTTAGATTTCTCCTGCTGCTGCTGTGATAGTTATTTTTGGTTTAGGGTGAGGTTTTTAAAAATTCAATGAACTAACTTTCGATTCTTGGAATTCCTAAAATCATCTCATTGGAGATTTACGTCTTCGTGCTTGTTGAAGCCCTCAAAAAACCTTTTTTTATTCTTATTCATTAAATCGGGCCTTCTGCGTAACTCCATTCTGTACTATTGCGGCTTAGTAGGATTTATTTTGACCTCAACATTTCTTTCACCGTACATCATTACAGGGCAATTCGTAAAGTACCTATAAAAGGATTAGCCTGATTTAGCATATTTAATTTTGCTGTCGGAAGGATATTTCCACACTCATGTCAGTGTGTTCCCGTATTTAAATCGAATTTGAACTAAAATTATTTTGTAAAAATATAATTTGATTTACTCAATAAAAATATTTTCCTGCGATGTGCAACTAACACAGTTTTATAAGCGGTTTAAAAGTTGTCGTAGAAACGTTGGTAACATTTGTGCTTCCTGTTAAAGTATTTGAACACACTGAAATAAATTCGTATATATTTTGAAACCGGGTTTTAGATAAGAAAATTATTACGAAAGTACTTTTGTTCCGAAAAAAATCAAACAATAATTTTTATAATGCATTAGTTTTCGGCTTTATTTTTTGACTCTTTTGATAATTTTTGGCTAGTTGCTGGTTATGCATATAATAATATGTTGTAATTCATAATATTATTATATAAATTCGGGTCGGGTTGTTCGGAGTTCGGATACAAATACCTTGAAATGACTACTTACACTAAATGATTTAAATTTTACACAATATATTTAAACTTAATGATAAGTAGTTCATTTATATTAGCTAGTTTCATTATTATTGTTACAGTTCGTATGAGTACATTTTGTTTAATGGTTACTTAAAGCGAAAAGAAGGATTAGTGCACCGGCGTAATTGTTGCAGCTGTAACTTTATTGCTACCAGCTCTTCAGCTTGTCAACTTAGCGCAACAATGTTTTCCGTCAAGATGGACGAAGACGATAGAACAGTTCGCCTTTTAATGCAACGGCGAAGTACATGGAGTCGTTACGGTAATCGAAAAGCTTTCTGTAGGGGCTTCATTTTGATAGGACCCATAAGAACTTGGTGGTGGCTCCTAGAAGTTTGGACCATTGTTGTAGGAGCAGTTTTTCTCTCAGAGTGAGCTCTAATCTTTATTTACTGTATAAAGTAGTCACGGATCAGAATATTTTGTAATGGCAAGGTTGCACGTCTAATATTTTTTCCATAAAATGAAATGTTTGTAGATATGAGGAGTATAATTATGCGATTGTGATTGGCGGCTTGGTTTTGTGGGTTGTCTGCATGGCATCGTGTTTTGCAATTAATTTCGGGGATCCTGGAGTTCTGGTTAAACCTTCTTTTTCCGAAGCCTATCGAAATGCCAAAGAAGGTACACAGCTCAGGAATAAATAATCCATCCCCAGCCCGTGTATTAATTTGTAAACATACGATTTGTAATGGCCGGTGAAATAATAATAATTTTTTTACGGTGAGCACGTCCTTTGCTTAATTTCAGTGTCCGCGATGATTAAGACTGGAATTCATAATCCATACCGTAATGTTACTGGTACGTTATTTTAAATACTTATAAATATTAATTTGGTAGTAGTAACTGTTCTAATTGTGGTCGGGTAGATTTTTTTTTCGAACTTCAGCACCCACAATCTTTTTTGTGCAAGTGTTCAGCTATGTAGTACAAGTCAAAGTACACGGTAGATATTTGTTATTGTCGGTAAAAATTATTATCAATTGTTGTGGAAAACTCGTCTCAAGTAAAACAAGTCGAATTTGTACACGTTCAATTTTTGAAGCAGCAAATTCCAAATTATACGCTGAAAAGTGAAGTACGTAGGCTTTTAATTGCTCCCTAAGTTGCATTTTTGTAACTACCGGTACACAAACGCTAGCCACTGACCACAGTTAGGGTCTGACCACCTTTAGGACGATTACTGCTACTTTTACAAATATTACTTCAGTACATTATTTCCCTGAAACCAATGCAAACTAATTGTGGTATTTGTGTATGTTGGTACAGTTGGGAACAAAGTTTACAAATATTCGTACTGCATGCGATGTCATCATTTTCGACCTCCTGAAACAGGTCATTGCTACACCTGTGACTCTTGCATAGGTAAATTTACTCCAGTTTGTGGTATATCTAGTTAGTTCAAAAGATTTTTGTCGTACGAGCGTATAGTCAATGATCATACAGTACCTACAATAATTACGAATGTGACATGTAAGCATTAACTTGTGCATGGCAGAGCACTGGGATCACCACTGTCCAATTTTCGGAGGCTGTGTTGGCAGAAAGAATATTGTATCGTTTCATGTTATGTGTTTATCTCAAGCTATCATTTGGACTTACTGGCTGTCCTGTTCCGCATTTGCAGCTGCTAACGGTAAGCGAAAAAGAAACCCTACCACTATTTTATTATTTTCACAATTCGTATTTCATTTCCACATCACTATAATGGAACATTAAAACAGATTATATAGAATATTTGATGGCTCAAGGACGAATTGAAATTGACACATTTGATGATAATAATCTACCAAATCTACCTAATCATCATAATACCAAATCATTTATATGTACTGTTATTGTTGCTGTTCCCAACAGTTGCGAAACAACAAGTGCCAGTAGATGCTGCATTGCCCCGGTGTAAAACTCTGATTTTGGTGGTCATTGGTTTTCTTGGTGCAGCTATACTTCCCGTACTTCTTAATAAAACCCGTTTGGAGAAAAATTTGTGCGTTCCCAAACCGCAGCCGTGCCAAACGTCGAATGTGAGTTAAGGGATATAAATGTTTTATAGAATTAGAATTATTGGAAAATGACAGTACCTGAAGGAACTGAATGAATTTTGTCATTTTCTATTTAAATTGTGATAGGATTTCAGTGGTGACTGGTCAACAACTGCAATTCCAGGTTGGTCTTAAATTTTTTCTCTTTGAATTTGCTTACACTTTTCACTGTAGAATTTATTTTCAGCACGTTTTCATATAATGGCTTTTTAAATCGTCGGATATCTCAAGATATATCAGTCCGCAGCACATCTGCACCACAAAATGGAAACGAATCGTCGACAGACTATAATAGTGGCGAAGAACTCACGTCGACCGGAAGTTCAAGTCCGCTCAATGTCATCTTTGAAGAGAAAAGAAAATCCAATGTTCAGGAAACTAAACGATAAGATCCACCTTGTAGTATCTTTGAATTTTCTCTATTCTACAGAGGGTTGTAATTTTAATCATTGGCAAATAAGGAAACGTAATTCTTAAGTATCCCTAGCCATCAGCCTATTGGCCAATCCTATATCCATAATTTATTTATATTATTTACAATCCAATAATAAAAATACGAATTATTGTGTTCTTAAACAAATTATTAAAACTTTATGGAACAACACATTATTGCCTGTATAGAGTACGACCGTTTGGATGACTTTATTATTTAGTATAGATTTCTAGATACAGTGTTTATAAAATTGTCATAAGTATGATTAAAAAGTGAAACAATAAATAGTAACAACTGTTATGACATAAGTAACACTCAGTTTCTTTTACATACAATTAACTCAGTACTATAAATGAGGTGAATTATTCCGAGGCGATGCCATTCGCATACATACCCATAAAGGCTTTAAATACTTCAGGGTTATATCCTTCAAACCGTTCTCTACCAGATTCGTAGCCGATGGCTGAAAACAATTTTAACTTTGGTGTTAACCAAAATATGTTTTTCACTGAATTTTCTGGATCATCCTTCATGTTGACATTATTAAGTTGAAAAACGGAGAACTGAAACTCTTGACCTGTTATGTGAACAGTTTGGGTAGTTATTGGTTCAGGAAGAACACCACTGACGTCATCCTATAAATGTTCGACAAATATATTATTAAACTTTCCGCAATTTACTTATTAATACCAAAAGATACAATATAAGAAACTTACCCCAAATTTACGACGTGCCATAAGCAAAGCAGTAGCAAAATTGTAAATTACAGTACATCCAGAATATCGGTCGTTATTCCACCTTGGATGAGCATGAGTATGTGAGCCAGCGATGTGGTGGGAGAAAAACGCAGTGTGAACGTACGGGAACGGATTCGTTGGCTTAAATGCTAAATTCCAGAATAAGAGTTCAGAGTTATATTCCTTCTTTAGTTCTTTAACAACCAAGGTTGCTTGACTTTTAAAATTGAAAAGGCGGATGAAGAAAAAGGTCATGCAACCTTATACTTTAACCAGGAAATATAAATACCGTATAACCGTTCAATATTGCACCCCCTCCCCCCCCCGACATATTAATGCTTACAATTGCAATTGTGAAAGCCGTGGGACAACGACGAAAATGTTTAATTTTTCTTACATATATTCCCTAACTTGAGAATAATAAATTCGTTGGCTTTACAGTTTCAGCATAAATGTGTGTATTTCACTCTTGGTATACTTACTACCCCTTGTTCTAATAACACGTTTCCACCTTATGTTTCACCTCCATTCAGATTATTTGACACTTTAGCAGATACTGTCTATTAATACCGATTTGACAATATGTAACTTATGCACAGTTAGATAATTCTTACCCAAATGATCGCCGGGCTTGTAAATATTTTGTTCTAATGCTCCAAGATTAGACAAAAAGGGATAAATGCTTGGTAAATCGAGTTGAGACGCTTCTTGAGCATCGGCTATAGGTTCAATTGGCTTCTTAGATAATAACGTTAGCATCGGGTTTAATTTAATATGTAAGGGCACGCCATGACGTTCCAGTTCAACCTGAAGTACTTCTTCTTCACCCAGAGCTCTTGACGTGGCAGCAGACGGAAATTTTGAATCACAAAGGCGAATAAAATTTCTGAATAGAGTTTCGCTGAAAAGTTTAAATATAAGATTATTTTAAATAGGAGCTCGTAATTACCTAGTTTATAGTAATGTTTCTAAGTGCCCGTTCTATCCACTACAACGTCAACACCGATCTGGCTACGCTACACTAATACTCATGTTCCAATTTACACAGCTTACTTTCTTTTTTTCAAAGGTATTCCATATTGTCTACCAAATTTAAACTGAGGGATGTCCAAATCTCGAAGATGTGGCAGCTTATCCGTATAAGCGTCCCAAAGGAAAGCTTGCTTGATTATCCTGAAAAGATGTAAGTAAATTCAACATTCAGTCACAAATCCTAACATCCTCCCTCTAATTATGTAGCGACGTACCTTGTCTACCTTCTTTCAACTTTTACAATATTATAATGGAATTACCTCTGAACAAGCAAGTCTTGATATTCTATCTTGGCAGCATGACCGGCTTCAATGATCGAGTCCGGCAAGCCTTTCTTAATTTCTACACACCTACAAAGCTGTTGTGCTTGCTTGACTCCTTCAAAAGGAAAGGTGTCCTCGTCAAACCGTTTCACGGGTTCATCGTGCCAATCTGGATGAGAACTATCGAGTACAGGAGGCTCTGGAAACACCGGAAGTGGTTTGGGGCTGAAAAATGCCAATCGATTAAAAATTATTTCTCAGTTTTTTTCAAGCACGCACTCATTCAACATTAAGTAATCCCTTATCACATCAATATAATCAACGATAGTGACCTACATGGAAATCACAAAAATATTTACAGTAAGTACTTACATTGCATCCAAATCCAAAAACAAAGGGTTGTCCGGTTTAACAAATTCATTGGCGTCTTCGACTGTAATCCCAGCTTTCCGTAACTTGCTAGTCATTCCAGTACTGGGTATCGCTTGCTTTCTCCAGCGGTGCCATGAGTAGGATTCCAACCATTTCTTTTTCTGCGGAAATCTTAAAACTGCCGTGATACGCATTTTGAACTTGAAAGGTCAAAGGTTGCGATTGTTGAGGAATTTTTTCTCTAGTGAAATGATCAATCGGTGATGGTCTTAGAAAAAGTAAACTGAGATTGTGCCTCGGCCTCTTTCATCGGAATCAACTTTCCCACAATTTTCACACGAGCAAGATTGCTTGTTAGATGGCAGCCTAGCGTTTACTCGGATGCCAAAATAAATTCTTGTTTCAGCAGTCAATAATAATTGGGTCAAAGTAATACAGAAGTATAAGTAAGTATGCTCAAGTGCTTTAAGTACTTTAATATTACTTACTTACTTACTTAAAAAGTGCAATTTTTGAAAAATAATTTTTTTGAAACTGTAATTTTTTAAAAATAGGATTTTTAATATAAGCAATTATGTACCTAAGTAGGTACTATTAATTTTTATTTATATTTTTATCAAATCATCTGTATTATCACATCATACAATATTTACTATATACTTAATATTGACAATTCCCATTTGGCTCGAAAATAATTTGCTTCATTATTATGATTCATTGGACTGTTTTTATGATTTAGGATTTGAAGACAGAATCTGAGTGGACGTGAGCTGAAACTGAAAAGTTCAGTGCTTTAATAATACTATATTCATGCTACAAACAATATCAAAATAACATATGTATTAATAAATAAGTACATACATGGATAAAAAAGAATATAGGGACCTACTTTGTAGGTACATCCTTGCTTACCTGTTGTCTAATACATACCTAGGTAAGTAAATCACTGCACTGGGCGACTGGGCTGTTTATCTTCAATCTTGAGACTTTCTATAAATTCAGAGGCATACAATCTGCCTACAAACAGCGTGACTGTGACCAATGCAATGACAATGACGGAAATCCCATTCCTATATTACAGTACAGCACAAACTGTTAGCATCGTCAGCCACCATAGAATCCGAAGTCCGAGACTCACAGTCTTAATTATATATTTTAATTCAGGTATATTTATAGTAAGTAGTAAGTATGCTATACTGTGTGTAAGTAAAAGTATATACATAAGTGTCTGTAAAAGACATTTTTTTGTGCAAACGACGATTACTGCTATGCATTTATGTGTGTATTGCTTTTGCTGTTGCTATAACGATAATTATGCTAGCTTTTTCGACATACTAAAAGCACTAAAAAGTAAATAATGAAAAGCAGGAACTGTAATAATTTAATTGTACGGCAGCATCAATCGTTAACACAGCTCACAACTCACAGGAGAGAATGAAGCTAAATTGCAGGATAATGAAGTTTTTTCTTTGCTGTACAAATGTACTTACGTAGATAAGGAAGATGACGATGGTTGTAAATTGTAAATATAGCGAAGTTTATCTCTGCGTGCACGCTCAATTGTACATCTATCATCTCAAATAGGTAATTTAACTGGTGCGTATTGCACTAGGTACCATCCACGTTCCTTCTGTGCATGCAAATTCTTGTAAATAAATTAAAAAAGAAAAGGCGACTCTACGAGTTGGAACGTTGGAAGTTGGAAGTTGGAAATGGAAATGCATATGCCAGTATAATAAATTCTTTCAACTACCTCAATTTTTTTAGTAATCATGCTTTAAATTCTAATTTTAAGTGTCCAGGGTCGGATTCAAGCCAAAACGGGGAAGAAGTATAAATGCGAAGAATTTATTTAGCTTAATTGTAAGAAGTGCCTGACGTTAACGTATTAAATTAAACCGTTCAAAATTAAACTTAGTTAATTTAAAAAGGAGAGCAGGCTGAATCGGATTAGGTCGTCCGATATGAATGTAGGTAAGCATCTGGATTGCGAATAAAAGAAAACTTTATACAGAGGTTTGTATATGGGTCACGATGACAGTCATGGCAATATTATGGCAGTAGAGGAAATATGTACTTAGGTACATATCTGGATGTGCCAGTGAGGAAATACCACTACGAAGAAAACTGCACTGACACTGGCACTCACGTCTTAAGGAACTCGTGAGTTTTGGCATTTTCTAAGGTGTTCAGTTCAATCTTGGCTATATATCCTCAATATAGCCTGTCAGAGTTGGAGCAAGTGGAAATATAAAAAGACAAGAAAATGAATTTTAAGGAAACTGTGAACTGGTTTTCTAATGTCCATCAGTAAAACTTTATATGAAAAGGACGTGACGTGGCGTCAATATTATATTCTGCAAAGTAAAAAGTAGGTACTTACCTATTACATTTGTTCTACCATTTTGCGATTTACGCTCATTTCTTTTTTCCTACAACAACAGTGTAATGGATGCTCTTCTTGTACATAATTTGTGATTGAACAGTGGATCCAACGGTATAGATTAATCAGTAATACATACACAACTTCATGGAGATAGTATATAGGTAGGTATATCTAGTATTCTACATCGTCTACATCAAAAGGCATTCTAATTAGGACAGTATAACATATAGTCACATGGTAAGTCTATGTGCACCGTAAGTACTTGAATGCCTTTACAAGGTGCAGACTGCAGACATTATTAACATATTACAACATATTGAAACGTCTGGTGTCTAGTAAGTAGCGAGGTAAACGGAGTCCATTATATGGGTCATCTTTTTAATCACTTAGGGGCCTTGCAAGTATTACGCGATTGGATCAGGGATGGGGGGGGGGTACTTAGGTATCACTTCTTATCCATTATGTTAAGCACGTACATACTGATTTTGATGATGAAGGGGAGGGGTGAAAAATGGAGGCATTTTCGTATAACGTAATGCTTGCATGCTCCCTTGTGGTTTTCTCATTAGCTATAGCCATGCCATATACATACTTGATTGTACTACAGACAAATCACAGTCTCTGTCTGTACGCTTGTGTACTCCAATGAATACCGCTTACTATGTACAATGGAGAAAGAGCGAAGAAGGGAAGAACTGTTGCAAAAACTTGAGCTCAAATTATGAATTCTACTTTGTAGTTTGTACGCATTTATCTCAGAATCTCACAATTCAGACATCTTCACAACAAAGGGGTGTGTTATGTAACACACTTACATACAGTTGCCAAACAACAATACTCCACAACAAGAACAAACAACAACAGCAACTACATGGTTCCATTTCACAAAAGCCTCTGTACGAATGGTGAATTGTTGATTGCCGGGCGCTTGCATTACGTATAGTACATACCCATGAAGTGTTAGACAGCCGAAGAAAATACATGTAATATATACTAGGTACTTTGATGAAAATAAACTAACTTTAACTTTATTCTTAATGCATGTATTATATATATACACTCGCACTTGTAGTGCTGGTATACCATAGCACACCAGCGACATTGCAGTACATACGCAATTTACATTTGATTTTCGAAGAAAGGAAGTGTAAAATTACATGACTTTTTGTTGCACACTTAAAAAGCTGTCTTTGGCTTTGACACTTTGCTTTGGGTTATGTATGTAGAACCATTTAACTTCCATCAGGATTGTTGTGAAGTGCGTGGTCTGTGGGTATTTAAATAGGTAACTGAACTTCTGACTGCTGACTAGTGAGCTTGCTTTGTAAAACAGTGTTTTACAAAGCAAAAAGGATGTCAATCTGTCAAACTCAGACATCTGTTGGTGTAATGCCACGTCGAACAACAATAATGATGGAAACTGTTTTAGTCTAATAAAATGTAATACACATGTATACCAAAGGAAAGACGTAGGTAATTAGGGTAGTTACACGTAAACGTGATTTGTCGACAAGTTTTGAATTGCACCTCTCGGAAACCTAAGAGGATGAATATTTTCGGGACTCAAAACCACTGTTGCCTATGTAAATGCGCTAAGCAATTCTACACGTTTTAAATACCTACCTTACAAGGGCGTAGCTGAGCCTCGATTTCGGGGGGGGGGTTCTAGTAAATAGAGCAATTTTTTTTCTCATCAAAAAACAATTTGTCGTTTTTCTCTCGAGAGTATTTCTAAAAATTGGTGGGGGGGGTTTAGAAGCCTTCCCCCTCCCCCCGACTACGCCCCTCGCTACCTTGACCTGGCATTGCTGTTAAAATGGTTAAGAAACTACCTGAGAATGACATTAAAATAAAATTAATAATAAATTTTGCATTAGCACACAATTTGAGATCAAAAACAAAATCTTTCACAATTCAGTGCACTATCCTAATAAGTGAGTGAGGAATTATAAAAACTTGTATTTACTTAAAAAGTAAAAATAAAACTTCTGAAATATTGTAGTAACGTAAGGACTACTTAACTGAAGTAAGTTTTAAATGGCTGCCAAAATGGTACCTAACTCCCAAGATCCTAAAAAAGAACTTGCAAATTATGAAAATAAACTTTACGAGATATTTAAACAATTTGAGCTTAAAGCCTTGTGGTTTTCTTAGGTTTGAAACCTTCTAGCTGGTATTAACATATGTATGTATAACGTACCACATGACATATACCATTTAGAAATAAGATAACATTTGGGATTATTCTAGTACTTTCGTTAATATATTATAGATTTATTATCACATTTACGTGCACCTACCCTACATGCTGTCATTATGTTCATGTTCGTACGCTGTCCTCATGATTATCGGATGAAACCACAAAAAAAAGTGTCAATTAATACTCATCAACTCATCTGTAATGTAAACACCATCCAAAATCCAAGCCACATGACAACTGCATTATATGTACTCAAATCATATATTATGTGATTTCAGAATGTTCGTATGCTAACTGACCGGTCTAGGTAGTTGTAGTCAAGTTTCCTTAATGCAGCATTCAACTGATTCAACTTTGCGTCGTCGGCAATTTACCTATGCCTACATATGTGTAGGTAAATATTATTAGTTACTACATAGTTACATACGCTAACATGTCAGAAACGGATACAGCCCTTAGGGGTCCTTAAATGGTGCCATGCAAATAATTCTCTTTTTTTTGGGACCCACCCACCCCCTGATCATGCTCTTACATTAGATCAATGGCTACCTTTTAGCATTATGACCATCAATTCCATTTTGGCCCATTGATCCTCTGCATGACGCCATTTATGAACGACCCCCCTCACAGTAGTGTTGTTCGATATACATACCCATTGCAATGCCTGTAAGATCCTTAATGCATAATAAGATTTTACTCAGCACATAGTCTGTCAGGACAAACATGTTTTACCAGAATAGTGGTCAAAGTCTCTTCGGACAGAATTCAATCAGACCACAAGTAAGACAAAATCCCCAAAGCGAAAATTTTTCTCTCGTTAAAATGAAGCAAAAAAGAATCTCGATGTCGATTAAAGTTATTGGCTGGTGCGTTATTTCTAAGCAAGACTAGCTCACAAGTAGACGTTTTCCATTGACCCGTCCCGAATTCAACCAAAGGTGTCCTAGTAGCTATGCACCATATTACTTTTGATAAACTTGTTGCCATTTTTTCGTCTTTTTTATTTAAATTACTCGACCTGAGCTGAAGTTAGCGAGTAGAGCAAATGCTTGTTTGCATTTATGGAAACAAACAACAGAATGTAAGTTTCTTTTTAACATTTTGATCTCCTGTACTCACAGTTTTTGGTAAAGCGGTGAAAGCCTAGTAACCTAGAAAAGTTAATTTTCTCCAAGATGATATGAAAGGAGTCACCAGGAGTGGTCCATGTGTTCAACAAAAAGCCCAAATGTACCAATCAGGCGCAGTCCTTGATTCGTGTGATGTTTTGCCAGCGCGACTCAAATTTGGATCTGATTAAAAGATCAGGGAGTAGAGAGTCGCATAGTTGGGCGCCTTCAACGAGTGGAAGGGACCCTTCAGCCCGAAAAGTCCCCTCAAGTGCCCTCCACTCAATGAGGGGAAGATGAGGGTAGTTTTGTGAAGTTTGCAAAGAAATTCGTTCTTCGACGCGCGAACCTTTACAAACTTCTTGCGTCTGCAGAGGCACGAAGTACACTAATTCTTATTTTCGTTCTCAACTAGTTCTTTTGCAGTGCTCGCCGCGCTTGTTTTCTGTGGCACGCTCATGATCGTTCGTATTTCGTTCGGTCTCGAGCTCCGCTTCTGCAGTAACTTGGAAGTGGCACAGATATTCGTTCTTTTCCTTTTCACTCAATTAAGTGGAATAGGTTGGCGAAGTGGCAGATTTTACTGCAAACTCCACAACACTGGGTGAGGGTACAAATTAAATTTCAGTCTGAGGAGAGGGGAAGGTGAGGGAAAATTTCCAAATAAAGAGGGGAGGGTGAGGGCAAGAATTCAAAATAAAGAGGGAGGGTGACGGCAAGAATTCAAAATAAAGAGGGGAGGGTGAGGGCAGAAATTCAAAATAAAGAGGGGAGGGTGCCGGCAAGAATTCAAAATAAAGAGAGGGTGAGGGCAAGAATTCAAAATAAAGAGGGAGGGTGAGGGCAAGAATTAAAAAAGAATTTGAGGGTAGTAGAGGGCGAGTCAAATGACCATCTATGGCAGAGTCGGGTAATTTATGATATCGGTCCATTTTTTAGGCTGGCCTGGAAGATTCATATTTGAAGCTTGGTTGTAGACTGTACTGTAAGAGGATATTGTCTGAGGAGATTTTGTCCGAATACAGTTCAACCGCCAAGGCAAGTACCTAACTACATAATAAGTAATAATGACAAACAACAACAACTTTAAAGAAATGAGAAACGTGTTCCCTTTCCATACATCCAGTTCAAATTTGTCAGAGTCGCAGACAAGTTGTTCCTCTTGTTGACTCGCACTCGCAAATTTTTAGCTCAATAAATATAATGCATGCCTTGTCGGCATTACCAGACTTTGAAATTCAAAAATGGATTTCTGAATCAAGGAACTAAAACGTATCTTTTTCATACGTTTTCAAGTACAAGATAATTCCAGCCTCAAACCGTGTAATTTCTCAATAATATACTTCTTGGGAGTTAACTCTCCTGAACTAGCTGTCTACCTTCAGTAAAAAGTAATACGTCAAGTCTACTATAGACTATATAGACCCTTCTGTTATTTACTTAATTTGAATTCTCAAGTGTGAACAGAGTAAATATTTAATCGAGTCAGTTGAGTACGAAGATTAAATGAGTTAACAGTTATCTACAAGAGGCAATGTTATCACCTGTAGCCCTCTATCAGATTGGATAATAAATGGAATATGGATAATAGATGGAAAACAGTATAATAGGTGTGAATCGCAGAGCTCGCAGTGTGTCAAATAGTGAAAAGTTTTAAAAGTACAGACAGCCACAGCAATCGAAAAACAGAAAGAGCAAGTGGCCAACTTTAAATTAGGACATTTAAGTCATATGTCTTAAATTAAGTGAAAATGTTATATTCATGGGTATAGAGCTATAAATAATACTATTATTAATTTTATTATAGCTGTGAAAGAATAATGCTAATAGCAATAATGAAAAGTCAAATTCAAATGTGAGCTTAACAAGGCTATGAGACACCAGACACCCGTAGACGCGGTAAAGCAGTGAGTTCAGTGAGTTAGTGAAAAAGACAAAATGTTTAACCTAATTAATTTCTAATCATCATTATCGCCTGCCGTAATTCAGTGTTGTAAGTACATTGAAGTTTTAACATTTTTCTTTCTTAAAAATTAAGTTTAAAATTATTGTAATTTAAGTTGTAATCTTGTAATATTAATCAAAGACTCAAAAACTTCGTAGTTTCTGTTGCTTAGTCCAACCACTATGTATTTTTACTGACTTATTATTGATTCTAATTTCCAGCTGAGCGGCCGAGCCGGACTTTTTTTCTCGTTTGTTTAAGTCAGGGCTGCCAAGTTTAAAAAGTTCGATTGCGGGACACTAAACATAAAATATGACCAGGTTTGGTATGTATACTAAACCCAATATAAACTCTATTAGTTATAGGAACAGTAATATGTTATAGATTTGTAATTTTTTAACGTTGCAATTGAATTTTTAAAATATCAATAGAACAGCTAAAACCTACTTACAAAATCAGTGTGAATATTACTTAAAATACGGTAGGTGTGCGTAAAATTTGACAAATTTTTGACAAGTTTTGAATTAAAACTCTTGGAAGCCTACAAGGATAAATATTTTCGGGACTTAATAACACCACTGAATACATTAAACAATTCTATTTCTACAATTTTATCAAAAAATAATTTCACATTAGTCCGTTAACTGAATTCAAAAAGTACGTTTAAGTAAGTGAGTTCAGCATACACAAAAGTTATCAAAGGGTACGTAAATGTGACAGGTAAATTTTGACTGGTGAAAACTGAATTTAACACTAATAATAAACAACTTACTACTAACCGTCCTAAATGTGAACGGGTCCCTAAATGTGTATGGCGTTTCAAGAGGAGTTGTGATAAAAATTATTTGTTGCTACCAACGAATAGAAACACCTAACATCTATTCATAATTGTCAAAAAATAATTTTTCTAGCAACTCATCGTGAAACGCCAGACCCCGTTCACATTTAGGACGGTTAGTTTAGGACTAAGCACGATTAACACAGTATTCATAGGTACGTTAAATGAGAAATTTTGCAAACCCTGAACCCACTCAAACCCCGCCAGTAGAGAGCAATTTTAGCATTACGGTAGATAGGCGGTGTTTAAAATGAAAGACTAGTTTGGAACTTGCTATTTACTGGAACCGGATAAGAAATACTGCCGAGTAACATTTTTGTGTTTATCACTGGCAACTGGCCTGAATAGTCAAGCAAAGTGAGTTCCCAGACAAATTAGAATCTTTCACCTACCAGCCATTATACTTTCCAACCATTTTCTCGGTATTTTTGTGTTTTAAGCTCAAAGTCATGGCTACCTCAACATGACACTGCTCTTATAAAGGTTAAAAAACCACACGGGAATGATACTCAAATAAAATTAGGAATAACGTTTGCAGTAGCAGTCTGTAGCACATGAATTTAGGTCAAAATCGTACTACCCTAAAAAATATTACACGTTTAGCAAACAATAATTTCAAATTTTATGCAAACTG
Organism: Dicyrtoma fusca; assembly: GCA_034695205.1. NCBI lineage: Eukaryota > Metazoa > Arthropoda > Collembola > Symphypleona > Dicyrtomidae > Dicyrtoma > Dicyrtoma fusca. The sequence continues at coordinate 15,494 of JAQFZC010002616.1, forward strand.
ACTTCAAAAAGTACGTTTCAGTGAGTGAGCTCAGCATTCAGAATACACGAAGATTATCCAATAATGGCACTTCAGTGTGATAGGTAAATTTTGACTTGCAAAGTTTAATGCAAACGGAATTTAACCACTAATAATCAAAATAAGCACGATTAACAATGGAATCATACGTTTAATGAGAATTTTTCAAACTCCAAACCCTCAAAAAGCCTCTCAGTCAAGAGCCATTCCAGCACTACGGTAAATGGAAGGTTTTTAACAATACCCCTGCCCTGGTTTGGAATACACTTAACTATTTATTTAGCTTGGATACGAAATACTGCGAAATTATATTTTTAAGTTTACCAATAGTCTGTTTAGGCAACAAAAATGAGTTCCCAGAAAAAGTGGAATCCTTCTTCTACTTGCCAGTATACTCTGCAACCATTTTCTAATGACACCTGGTAAAACAAAGTGAGTTCATTTGTGAGAAAAAATTACTGGCTAAAAGACTTTTCAAATGGTGCGATAGCGTAAACAAATAATAGTGCAAATCAATTGAGCTGCCTGCACCAATTGCTTTATACGTTAGGTTACTTACATACTGTATGGTATTATCTTTTGCTAGGTTTGTGGACTTATGTACATAATGATTGCTTTGTGTTTTTTGAACTACAATTACTACAATGTAGTTGTCAATGGAAACTTAAAAGCCTGTGTTGTAGTCAAACTAAATGCCGTTTTTAAACAGCTGATGCGGTTGCTGTACACATACATAATCATTAGAGTAAAATAAATCAGTAATCATTACTCAATGAATTGTTTAAAATATGTTAGGTTAGAAAACTCTACATATTATTTCATGAATCATTTTGTATGTAAAGTACTCGAGATAAATTGTATTAATTATTAATATAAGTTTTCATGAAATATCTTTTTTACGTCCTTATTGCACTTTTTCTTCAGGAACTGACTTCCTTCATGGAGTATTAACAGACACTACAACCACAAAAACAGTGTCCCTATTACCTTTACGGGGTGCGCAGAAATTGGATTTTCCGTTTTATTTTAAAACCACCTGAAAATCGTGAGAAAACAATACCGATACCGATTTATGATTTTAATAGAACGAATTGCGAAATTGTAACCAACTACTGTAGAAGTAAAAATGAACACAATATAATCCCCCTCAAGCTGGTGTCGTTTAAAATGTTCATGTTAATATAAAAAACTACAATTAAGTCCATTAAAAAAAATTAAAATGTTCAATGCTAGTTGCATTGTACAACAGGATTATGATTGATTGGATTGCATGCCGTACAATTACCAACAACTTTTAATCACGATATACCTATGCGTTTTGGTTAAAAATTAAACGAAACGCGTTCAAAAAAGGAAAATGTTAAGTACGAGAATTAAATTCGTTCTGTCTGGTTCATCCTGGACTGAATTCCAAGTTTGACTGAAGAACTGAGAATACCTAAACCTAATGATTTGGTTAGCCTACATGTCTCATTGTTTGCATTAGTAAAAGCAATACGAACTATCAGTAAGGGTAGGAACTACACAAAGTTCTAACATCATTTGCAAACTGTCGCAAATACTTTATCCCAGAACTTAACGTCAAAAATATTTGCTCCCTGGGTAACGTGTTGCTGGGTGGATCTACTGTATGTTGAATTGCTATGGGTTATCACGTTATGACAGACGAAAAACAGGGAACGTGGTAAAGCCAAGTATGTAATACAGCAAAAGACTGTTTGCCGTACCTGTCAGTATTTGCAGTGATATTCGGGGAAAAATGAGGTTTTCAATGCAAATATATATTTGCAGAAATGTTAAGCGAACCGAATTCAAAATATTTTTTAAGTAATATTTATACTAAGTTTTGTGTAGGCAGGAATAAGTTTAAGGTCTTTTCTCCTCTTTTCTGTTGATTTTAAAAAAAGCTCAATTGCAACGTTAAAAAATTACAGAACTACTAGTAAAGCGGTCACTTCGCTCCCGAGCCCTTCGAAAGGGTAGTGAAAATTGTTGAAAAAAATCAATGTACCTACTCAATGATGCATAAGTATTACACGCCTCTGTTGGACGTGGGTTACCAGTTTTGCAATTTTAATTTTAATTTTTTCAGCTCCAGTTCCAATGGGCTCAGTATGTTTGTAGATTGAGATCATATGCAAATGGAAAACTCAGTGTGATCAGTTAATCAGTTCTATGAGTGTCAATATAATTAATATTATCATTTTTTAATCTAATTCGTTTTATATTAGCTGTCGTTATTTAATTATCCATCGGGTCCGTCCGTCCGGGGTCCGTTCATAGGATTTTAACATTATCGTCAATTATATATCAAGTCATATGCAATCCAATCCAAATCTTTCAGTTTGAATTCAAATTATACTTTTTAACGGCACAATTTACAATCAAATCAGTTTAAGCCAATTAAGCTTTAGTAGACAGTAGACTGCATACACAGATTGTCTGGATCAAGTCTGGATGGCTGGTCTGTTGAAAATGAAAGTGTGAAGCTAATCCCTTTACTTGTCCAAATTGGAGATAAATAATGCCTAATTTTCATTATGATTATGATTTTAAAGAAAAACGTTTTTAAAATCCTTCAGTATTACCTATTACATCCAATGATCCAATACACTACAATATACTCAATCAACGAAACGCCTTGGTTACCAACGCCACCCGTCCGACCATCACATTTCCGATTTTATTTTTTGTTATTTATTTATTATTATGTAAACAGAAAAATGTGTTATACCAATTTATTAGATTTCTTTTTTTTTATATTTTTATTCTTTTGGGGGCCTGACTCACAATCTCCCCATGCTCTTAACATTACGCAAATGATTGTCTGTTAGTACTATAATATACCTAGTTCCGTTTAGCCCACTGAACTGATAAAATGTATGGGGCCATTTATATGAGACACCCCCACACTAAATTAACACTGCAATGTTAAATCCTATGGACGGACAGGCTGACGGACAACGACAGCTGTTTTAATAGTATTAGATTAGGTACTACTATTACACTAGATCTTATATCAATTGGTTTTAGTGTATCAAATCTGGTCATATTTTATTCTTAATGTCCCGGAATCGAACTTTTTAAACTTGGCAGCCCTGGTTGCAGGTCCTTAGAGTAGTTCTCTTCTGTAGAAAAGTTAGTCAGAAAAAATTTAAAAATCAAATACCTAGGTAAAAAACTTCTTAAATGACTATACAGAGTGAGTGTAGTCCAAAGTTGTCTATATACTTCTGAAAAGATCCTTAAATTACGTTTCAAAAGAGAGGGGGCGGGGCGGCGGGGGATTTCGTTCTATTACCAAAAATTACAAGGGGGAGACGGGAGTGCAAAAAATATACTTATCGTGTTTTTAATTTTTAATTAAATTATTTCCTGCGTTTTCCTGGAAAATGTCCGTTTTTTACTTTTTTAACCGGAATTCCCTAATTTTTCTGAGCCAAATTTTTTGTGTTTTTGCATTATTAGCTATATAGAATCTCAGGTCCAGCAATCCAATTCAATGGACTTCACAAAAATGGTAGACGATCGTTTAAAAAGTAGAAACTGAATATTTATCGTTTTCTATTGGGAAAAGTCGGTATCGATTACAGAAATCGGTGTCAACACGCCGTTTTCGTCTCGCATCGGCTGCACATTTAATTTCATGTGCTTATTCTGAGTAGCAAATTATTAAAGGAAATCAGTAACGGAGTCATTAATAGCTTTTCTGCGCCTATGATAGCTACGAACACTATCTCGCCATTATCTATCTAGTCATTTACTTTTATTTTTCGCATTATTCTGCTTTTTTTTGGGGAATATTAAGATATAATTTAATTTATTGGCATTTATAAGCTGTTTTATTACCTGTCGATGCCAGTTACTGCAAATTTTATACTATAGGCATTACATTTGTTTGTAACTATGACATTGATCGTAATAAAATACATATTTTCAACTAACACAAAAACACTTTATTGGAAATGAAACTACGTGGAAGTACGTGCGCGGCTACACGGCACCACGTACATACATATCGTCAGTGTCAATGCAAAGGTTCACGGTCACAACTTCGAAATGCAAATCTTCGAAACCACGACTTCAAAACTATTTCTTCGAAAAGCCACAGCTTCGAAAATAATTTCTTCGAAAATCCACAACTTCGAATGTTTATTAATTATGTTTATGAATATAATTGCAAAGTGGCCTAAGTCCAGTTTCTGCTTAACTGCAAAACGTCTAGTGTCCACTCATTTCCTAAATGCAAAGTGGCTGATGTCCACTCATATTCTAATTGCAAATTGGCCGATGTCCATTCATATTCTAAATGCAAAATTGTCATTACGTTGGTAGGAGGAATTTGACTAAATCATAAACTATTAAAAATATCATGCTGCTAAAAAGTAAATGAAAAATAAAGAATAGTTAAACTTACTTCAATTACAGGGCTATTTTCCATATTTACTTCCTTCAAAAGTTTAGATGCGTTCACCACGTTTGTAAAACCTGAAATCTTATAACTTTCTATAAGCTAAAAAAAACTAATATATCCTCACGAAGTAATCATCGGACGCTCTACAAATACACGAGATAGCCTTTCGCTCTTAAGTGGTCGGTCTAAACACACTTCACAACACTAAAAAATGAAAACTACCAAGGGGTTAGGTACTTAGGTAGGTAATACAAACTAAAATTATCAACTTGCCCCAGTCCATTTCCTCAGATACCGTATATGCTCGTGTGGAGCCCCTGGGGCTCTATTTACAATTTTATGTCGTAGATTGGGGCTGTATTCGAGACTGGGGCTCTATTCATAACTTCCTGTACTGCTCAATAATAATTTTCGAATTTATTCAATAATTATTGACTTTCATCTTCTACATACACAAATTTTGAATTGAAAAATTGAAAAAAAAACGTCTCACCACTCGTAAACGAGTTTATTACGACATTAATACAGTGCATAGAAGAGTGCATTGTAATACAGCCCCACTGGGGCTGTATTGGTGTGCACTAAGTTATACAGCCCCATGGGGCTGTATTCGAGACTGGGGCTTTATTTCAATTTTTCATTCGTAGCATGGAGCTCTATTCGAGACTGGGGCTCTGATCGAGCATATACGGTATTTAGAATAACGTTTGACTGAGTTTCAGGCTTTCAGGTATATATGTGCGATACGGTGGAGTTCTTAGAAATGTATAATTTGATTCGGTACCTGTGATAAGATTAGTGTGTTAGTTTGCAGTTTTCATTCATCATTTGTACAGTGGTGTCTATGTACAATGTATGCCAGTTCAAAAGGAATGTCAAATGCAGGCTAGAAATGTGAGCTTTGGCCTTTGACACGAATGAACAAATTGAGAATTAAATGTGTAGGCGATGTGGGTATATGGATACCTAGTATGATTGTTTACAATTTCAAATTTGGTTATTTGGTATTTATTTACATTTTTGAGAAGTAACCCAGCTATAACCTATAACTTGTATCAAACCTTTTGTTGTGTCAATGTTTTGTAAGTTATTGTAAATTCCGATGGGCGTGCTAAAGTACTCATGTTTTATTTGTTTTCATTTAGATGTACGTACGAAGAAACAAGAAAGTTGGATGTTTGCACACCCGGGCGTCAATAGGCATAGATTTCAACACCGAATAATCCCGCCTGAAAAGTTAAATCTAGTTGAAACTATTGTTTGTTGTTCTACAATACCTACTTTCAGCAGTGAATTGTGACAGTTCAAAAGAAATGGCATGAAACAAGGAGCGAATTGATATCGCCGAGATCCGAGATGTTTGAAGGAATAAGCGCCGCTCCTTTCGGAGATAGCAACGGAGAGATTGCTTCTGTTTCAAATAATCATACTATTCATTTTGAATCGCCATCGCATACTGGTGTCCTGCTGTGTGGCTTAAATTCACTTCGTAATAAGAATCTTTTGGTTGATGTGACGTTAGTTGCGGGCGGACAGTCATTTGAGGTATGCGATTTATTTCTTTAGAGCTACTATTCCATTAATAGGCCACGACTTTCCTCGACCATAAAAATTTTGAGATTTTTGGTCGGAATGTGGTAGCTGTGCTGTGGTAGGCCTGTGAAAGGCATATACTGATATTGTGTGTCATCCCCATCGGGGGTACGAGGGTCCTAAAGTATGGTCAAAGTGAATTTAGAGCGCACTTCTCCAGGCTTTTATTTCCACAATTTTGTACCGACTGACATCAAATTTTTTCTGAGGGTAGCCCTTAAAAAAATATTAGGGAAGAAGAAGAAGTCAAAATTCTGAAATCTTTTACCGATTGTTGCCTGCCTATGTCATATTACATGGGAATTCCGAATCCGCAATCAGATTTCAAAAATTCGTTCTAGTTTTCGAAATATTGACTCTATAATTTTGTAAATTATGACCGATGAAACACCGCTTATATTTTGATGCTCATTAGAACAACAAATATATCTATTTACCCGGGTACACAGTGATTAAATCAAAAAATTTATTGAGTAATAAAAGTTTTTAAATGTTGTTTTACACTTACTGGCATATTTCAAAACTGATTTGGAGTAAAATTGACAATTTTAAAATTTTCGAAATTTGCCAACTTTATGATTTTTTTCCGGCGCCATTTTAATTTTTTTTACGAAATTGATTCAAAAGGCCCTAATATTTTTTT
>JAQFZC010002617.1:0-22144 GCA_034695205.1 Dicyrtoma fusca
CACAAGATTACTGGAAGTGGCAGCAACCGGGACAGTGTCGGCGTTGCGGGTATAAAACTGATTCCCGGGATGTTGTAGTTCGGAATCATACCAAGTATGTGTACGTTCGGGAAAAACGGACCCCAATGCAGCGTTCAAGAAGCCAAACCCCAGAATTAACTTGCCAGCGGCAATAATTGGTACATTTGTAACTAAAACAAAAAGTTATTATGTAAATTGTACAGTATTTTAGCGGTTAAAAATATTCCAAACTGGGTTAAAAATAAACAACATTAAAGGACCTTTATAGAACAAAACACATAGATTTCGTAGACTTTAAAATTTACACTGTATTCAAATGAACAAATTAATACTTTCTTTCAGACTAATACGTCACTTAGAATCTTTTGTTAATTACAATTTGAAGTAGTCCTGGTCCTAGATAATTGGTTGGCGTGCTTTCGTGGTTTTTTAAAATTGAGTACATTCTCTTTACTCTTTTTGAAAAGAGAGATGTAATAAACTAACTTTATAAAATTTTCGACAACGCCAACTGAAATAATAATAATGGAAACCTATCACCTTTTCTTGTGGTTTTTAACACCTGACTCTCCTCACAAAATTCCCTACAATTTTTCTGTCTCTACTGCTAACGTAGAGGCATAGGCGTCACTTTCAATTTAGAAATCATGAGATAGTAGAGGCTAACAAGCGTTCATTGGACCTTCAATTAATCAGTGACCGCTTGACCCTGAAATTATTGTGAGCGGCGTGTAAATGCAACATTTTTTATTAAAAGGAAATCATGGAATACATATTTCAATTTAATAAAATGACTTGACGGATGCGCGTTTACTCATATTTTTTCGCAGAATTTTTTTTTTGAAAGTAAAATAAATTTAAATAAGAAATGGAGTTATAGAAATTCCTTCTTAACTCACAAGTACACAGAAGCCCCATAGAACCCAAATTCCTCACACTCCAAGCTGTGCCAACTTACAAGTGATCAATTTTTTCAAACACTAAAGAAAATTTTTAATGCCTATACAAAATTTGATTTTTTTCAGTTTGCGTTTTTCATGTTTTGTGGAATATTATTGCGCAATCAGTCCACCTGCCCTGTTTTACAAAGCCATGTAGAGCATAATATGAGGAACCACCTTTAGATATGAAAAAACAAGATTATTGTGCGCCGTTTGAATGAGACAAACTTAATTTGTAAAAATATTTCAGTCATTTTGACTAGTTACAGATCATAAACATATAGCCACAGAAAATTACAAAAAGAGTTTTCGAAAAAAGAAGAGCAATGGGTCTAAAATTAGGTTAGAATGTCTTTCATTGAGATTTCGGACGGAATGGTTTTGATTTTGAAAACCCATACATTCTATTATTGCTTAAGTTCAACGCCTTTTGGTATTTCTGTGCCGCGGATGACAGCGTATGCAATGCAGATGTGTTGTTGTTCGCTCGATCGTGAATAATAAACCATAAGACAATACAGAAGTATTGTTTTGTAATTTATGAAATTATAGTTACACGTTTTACAGGATTCAAACATTAGGTGTTACGTGAACACTAACACAAAGCTGAAAGTGCAAACGATATTTCTGCCTCATCAACATTTGAAACCCTTAAACACGAATTGTTTTAACTTCAGGCATGTTTTAAAAGAATAAAGCAGAATGTGTACACGTTTAAAAATTACATTTGTAAAATTACGTTTATGGAAGGGACAATACAACAATACAATGCGCAATGTCGGCTCACTAAAAATAATTAACCTAATATGAGCAGCAAGAAAGAGTGCAAACGTAGTGTTTCGACATTTCACGGAAAGTAAAGCGTGACATTACCACTTTAGAAAGAGCACAAACAATATTTGAATTATATAGATATACCACTTAAGTACCTAAAGGTGAAGCAGAAAGTGACTGCTGGGTCATTACACAGCTAGATGCAAAAAACAAAAACTAGATCCAGAATAAAAGAGCTTGCCAAACAGGGCATGGATGTGCTAGATATATATAACTTGAAAGTCATAAGACATTACGAATCCCTACACGTTAATTGTAAGTGAAGGACAAAGGAGGACCAAAGGTCGTCAACCAGCTTCCCACACACAAGCATAAGACTAACTAAGCTCCACTTCTCCATACAAAGTAGTTGGAACGCGAGGAAAGATAATTCGCCTCACAAGCAAACGTTCCTGTTGAAAAAGGTCTTGACAAATCCTACGGTATCTAGACAAACATCAAGGCAAAGAATAGCATTAGTCAGTAAACATTCATTACATCGAAGTAAAAATGGCACAGCTAAATCCCCTTTACGTCAATTAATAATGGTAGATACTGTTTAATTACACAAAAAACGATTTACAGTAGATATTACCCTAGTAGCCACCGGTAGTCAGGCTCGCGTCGGGAAAAAGCCGAACTTGTCGGGGAAGTGCATTGTCGGAAACTCCGCGCCACACAGATGCTATCCCCGTGCATGGTGGAAGCGTCTGCCTGCAGCATCTTTGTACGCGCCGGATTTGCGCTGGCATAAAGGAGGGGAGAACTGCAGCTTTTGTGACTGCGTCGGCAAAGCGCATTGCCTTAGCAGTCATTTCTGCACTACCATCTGCTCAGCAACAGTCATGCGCATGCAGACAGGACGACCGGCGTTAGCTGAAAAAAAGTAACGGATCCGTCTCTGCATGCTTCTGCATGCAAGCAGACAGCCAGTTTCGCTTGCCGCGTCCATTCACATGCATGTACATGCGTTCCTCGTTGCTCGTTCGTATTATCTGCATCTCACTTCACTATCGTCAGATTTCTGTTTTGTAGATCGTCATTCTTCATTAAGTTTTTTTACAAAAATTATTCGTAGTGTTAGGCATTAAAGTATTTTTTTCTTTAGAAATAGAAAGTGACTTTAGGTAGTTAAGTTGTGCATTTGTAGTTCTTAATTTTTAAAACTATTGATTAGTTGTGGGGTTTACTATGGAGTGTAATTCAGTTTGAATGTTGAATGTACTACCACATCAGTAGCGGTTGTTATTGACTATCAACCGGTAGTAATATTTTCTCGAAGTCCATACTGTGAATAATTCTGAACTTTTAAATTACTTGCTCCCTGCATTAATTTGTACGAAGATTTGATGTTCGACACCGTCATTTGACAGAGAAAACGATGGGAAGGTAAGTAACTGAATTTAGAGTTTATAATTTAACATTTATTAAAACTTCAAAATTTGTCTTAGTCGCGATTGCTATTAGAAGCTCTCAATTATCGCATGGTGTTTTACATGGTATATGACGTTCTTTGGTACAACTTACATTCAACATTATTTAATTTTTAATTTCTACAGGTGAGCCTCGTTGTATAAGAGTACTGCTCTATAATATTACTCTCGGCACCCCTGACGAGCTAATTAGGACACCTACTTTGTTAAAAACAGCAGATATGGTTCGGTAGTTGCTGTAAACTCTCTTCGTCGATCTTAAGTCTAGGATGTTTGCTACAAAATATTTGGATACATGATATGTAAGTAAGTACCTATTTATTGTATAGTTTTGTCTTCAGAATTACAGCGGCGATTTAACCATAGGCATGTTTCTGGTAATTTTAATATTGAGTATTTTTATTGACTTTATTTATTCTCTTTTAAACAGGTATATCTGAAGTATCTAATTGCCAATCAACAAACTGTGCTACTGGCAGCAGTCTACATTTTGCAGAGCAGCGTTACCGAGACCTATGCAAGCATGTAATACCTAGTATTAAAAATTAAATTGTTTTAGTAAATTATTACATAATTAAAAACTGAATTATTTTATCTGTATTTCAAGCCCCTTTGATTTTATAAATGTATATACCTACATAAGATGTACAATGTACGAATCTTCTAGTTATGATTAGGATTAGGGTGTAATCACATTTTTTTATTAAAAAATATAAAATGTAATATTATGGAAAGGATTGTTGACGTGTTATTTTAGATTGCATATATTTATTGGGCGAATATAGCATATGAATTGCATATTTGCAGAGGAAGGTAAAGCGCATAAAAACTTCGTCGGGAACGTGCAGGGGCCCGCTTGGTTTGTCGGCGCATTTTCGACGAGGTTTCTGAACGCCTGAGAAGTGTACGGGGCCGGCGGACAGTTCCGCATGCGAGGCCGACGATTTCGGAAAGCAGCTTCCCGGCGCGTTGCCGGCAGGCTGTGGCTACTAGGGTAATTATCTACAGTAGTACATATGCCATTTTGTTACAAATAGCTGCGTTAAGCCTAATGTGAACACATATTTGCGTAACATTACACCAAAACAAACCTCTGACAAAGTCAAGTAAGTAGATAGACGTTGTGCGCACCATCGTCTACACGCATTTTCCCTTAATAAAAAGTAAACTTCAGCTTCAGTTGAAAAATAAAAATGTGACACTTAAACATAATTGCCTAACCTAAGTCTGATTTATTCGAAACATCCATACCATTCAGATTAATGACAAAACATTATGCAAAAACACGTAAAAAACAACAAAATGCTAAAAATGCATTAAATCCAAATCTTTTAACAACATGGATATTAATGAAACAATATAATAGGTAAAACATTATTTATACTCCAATTAACCTAGCAGTTGTCACTAACAATTAAAAACAGGCCGACGAATATAATTAATATCAAATATAAACCAAAAAAAAATAATCGCATTACAATAAACACACCCAAAATATGTAAACCAATAATACTAGATAAAGATATAAAAAAACCCAGAAAAACGAGTATACTTACGCAATCATCCTTCCAACCTCGCAATTGTTTAATATCTACTACTTATTTCTCTGCATATTAAAACATTATTATCAAGGGATACTAAATAATGTACAAGCCACTACAAGGACCAACTCAGCTTAATTTACACTTTAGAAATAAAGCATTACGGAGTAGGAGGTTGAGTTGCAGACGAACTAGGGTCTTGCTCAAGGAGAAAGACTGACAAAAGGCATCATTATCTATAACAAGGGGAGTAGACACTAAATCGGCGGTCGTAGGGGGAAGCCAAACTAATAAACTTGTCCCAACGGTATAATTAGCGGCCCACGAAGTGAGCACGGGCACCGCAGTACGGCATCGCAACTTCTCTAAGATATCTTCGGCCTTAGCAGCACACCGCTCGTCCCGTAACGCTTGCTTCCGTAAACAAGTTGCCTCATGTTGCCGGTAATTGTTCGTCATAGGCATATTTACGCCCACAATGAGAACACATGTAAGCCTTTATTCTCCTCCTAGTTTAAGTTGATGATTTTGACACATGAGCGACAGTCGAAACTGAGCTCATTTCGTCGCCATCGCTCAGCTGGTAACCAGCGTTATCAGGTAATTGGGCTAAATCCCCCGGAGAAGAGGCTGGGGAAGCCAGGAAGGTTAGCTGCACTAAGACGATTACGCGAACTTCCTGGACAAACCCTAGAGGAGTGGTTCGAGGACACAGCTGTCTGGAACAACTCTAACTTATCACTAGAGACGTCATCCTCCGACGTATCAACCCTGGCAAGGGCAGACGGTAGACTAACCTTGCAAGTATTTTGAAATCCTGGAAATCCTTTACTCGATAAGCTTCTGACTGGAACAGTAAGCCCAGATGAAAGGGAGAAAGGCAAAGTAGTAAAAACACACGAAGACAATCGGGAATCCGGACTAATAGGGATAGAGCTCGTTAGGGACAGTGAGTTCTTGGAAAGTACGAGCGTATTTGAGACAACTAAAGAAGTCACAGCGGAAGCAGATTTATTCCAGGCGGATGTAATTGCAGGCTCGAAAGTATTTATCTGTAGGGCCGCACACTGATGTAACTAAGCAGCTGCAGCGGCCTTGTACATTGCCAAAAACATATCAAGGAAGAGATGGTACTTGATTAACAAAGGTATCCTATCAGGAGTGTTTGTCAAAGTCAGCCCGTGTTTTTCCTTGTTGGGATCGCAAACACAGTAGGCATAGGGAGTATACAACCACCGATGGTCCACATAGTTACCAGACATAACATTATTTGTCTCCACGGTGACGTTCTAGTGAATACCTAGCAAAATTGAAACTTACAAAATTAAATTACTAGATAAACCCGCTGGACAAAAAATTTGTAAAATAATAATAACATCTATTACATACCTCCGGCGGGGGTAACGACAAGGTCATTGCTGCCTTGGATACATATTCAGTATCAAAGTCCAAATCGCTGAAGGCATTTAGGACTAATAAAAAATCTCTGGCTAAATAAATAGCCCGTGAAGTCATCTCTTAATGAGTCGACCAAGTACGCCGTTCTCCAAGAAACCGCCGCAAAACGGTAAAGAAGGACTTTTGATCTTCAGGATGAAGACCATACCACACAGTCTTTTCCCCATCCAAATGCATATTGTAAGACAGGCTACCAATTATTTTGGATCTCAGTGCGTGAGTAGAAGCTATGATATTCACTATTAACCAAGGCATTTGGGTTCCACTGAGTGGATCTCTTGCAGCATTCACAACAAAAATTAAAATATAGGTCTTTTAAAAAGTTTTATCGGTCGCCAAAAATATATTCAGAAAAACTATTCAAATACGAAATATGAAGTACACAAGCCCTGATGGTTCTAAAACATCAACGGACTCTGCAAGCACCACGGGTTGAGAATGCGCCGATGGGGAATATCCGAGCTAATGTGGTTATTATTGAGAACCATAAAGTATTTTCCGCATCACCTTGGTCAAAACGGAATGAAGCCGCTTGACTTTAATATGATCCGTCCACTTCTCCTAATCAGTCGGAACTATAATTGTTGTTCATACGTTTGGTAAATAGCATCACCCACCCGCCCTAACACTTCCTTTGTAACATCCGGATTATCGGCGTACTCGGCGGCGATGGTTCGACGGAAAAATGTATTTTCGAAATCAGGGACAGTTGTGCTTTGATACCACTGATATAAAATTCAATCCAGGCTGACTAGGTCAGACACTTAAGTAGAGTTGAATCGACTGTGCCCCTGATATTGCAACGACGGCGGAATGACATACCGCCACAGTCCGCTGTGCCTAGCAGTCAGCTGAAGAAGCCCATCAGGATGATATCACAGTTCGCGGAGAATATTCAGTCCATCCGCGAGAGTGTCCATATATTTGGTGGATGGACACAACCGATCTTGGATCCGCAGTTCAGCCCAATTTGCGCCCATAGCTACCCACATAAAACCTATAAATCGCAAACTAATCATACAATATGTAACAAGAAAGCAAAACGAAAAGGACGGATCAAAATTTTCACCCTATTAAACCAAAATCCAATATCGTAATGTACGTCGTGCCCCTAATACAACGCTGTTCACAAAGATAACACTATTCCTTTCAAAGTTTTTTAAATAATATCTAGCAGCAGAAATTCTTCCATATTTTCAATATTCCGACGGAATCCACTTTAATCAAATGAAATTTATTTATATCTCCCAAACATAAGGACAAATCTGACACCATCCACATTATTTCAATCTCAATCCATTGTGCCAGTTCTTTAACATATTCATATATAACCAAAAAACAAACAAATCTAATTAAATGGACTTTAATTTCACTAAACATCCACAATCAAACCCATTCCTCACAAATCTATCTTAATCTCATCCATTATGTTTCATTCCTTCATTATTTTGACTAATCTACAAAATCCAACCTAATCAAATTCAATGTAATTTAATTTCATGAAAACTTCAAAATCCACCACAATTCTCGCGAATATATCTCCATTCTCTTTCATTGTTTCATTCCTTTACAATTCTCACCAATCCAACAAAAGGTAACCCAATTTAATGCAATTTAATTTAAGTTCACGATACCTCAACAATCTACTACAATCCTCACCAATCTATCCCAATTCCCAACCATTATGTTTGATTTCTTCATTATTCTCACCAATCTACAAAATCTAAACCAATCTAATACAATGCAATTTAATTTCATGAAAACTTCACAAAATCACGACAATTTTTGCCAATATATCTCAATTCCCTTCCATTGTTTCACTCCTTTATTATCTTTACCAATCTAGCAAACACGAACTCGATCAACGCTAATTTACTTCAATCTTTTCTACCTCCGACTCTCCAACGCAATCCCACACAAGGTACTTCAATTAATTAATTTATAATCATTTATCTTATGGAATTTTCCAACTAAAAAGACACGCAATCGAATGCAATGCTATTTAATTGTACTAAATCTCTTAAGCCAAACACAACTAAATACAGTCGAATTTAAACTTTGATTTCTCGTCCATTCTTTATTATAAAACCAAATCGCAAAAACCCCAACTCAACACAACTTATTGTTGTCCTACTTGATGGTCCCAATCAAAACCAAGTCGCAATCTAAAATCTGGGACTACACTATTTATTATACCACATAACATTCCACTTTCCTCAACATTGAGTTAATTTTATTTTAGACTCTTTAAGACTTCGTTTAATCATTTAAATTTTAATTACGTTTTATATTTTTACCACAAAAGATTAGACTTCCTTATATTCTAACGAAGCTTCTGCAATATGCGATAATAATATCTGAATTTAGTAGGAAACGGTTGACAGACACGAAAAACTAGAAGAAAAAATCACCAAAATTAACGTCTGTAAACGGAGATGGAATTAGAACGTTTTGGAATTAACAGTTGACAGTGTGAAATTAAAACCTTCCAAACCGTAAGATTTCGACAGATATTGTTTTCAAGGCTAAACAAAGTGTAGATCAAGAAAGTCCAAGCACAAATGCAATTGAATGAATTAAAGATTTATTATGCAAATACCACTAATGATACTAAAAAGAACTGTCTAACAAAAGCTTGAAAGAGAGATATCAACAGACAGAAAAGACCCTCAAAACAGATCCTACCTCGTAGGTACGCTAGAGCCGCGTCGCCAAAAAATACCTCCGTCAAAACATCCCTCCACCCTTCACAAGGAACGGAATAGACACGTGAAGACAGCCACTTGCATGCACGAGGGGACTACGTCCTCCTTTTGAGTTCTTTTTCCGTGGAACGAACAAACCCACTTCAGTACAACACCCTATTTAGCCTCTCAACCAGCACACTAGCAAAAGGCCACGTCATACGCACAAAAGCCAAAAACGAGGACTCCAAGGTAACATTGCCGGCAATGTTCCCGGCACATATCACAATATTTCGCAGTTAATTTCGGTCAACGTGAGTATGGGCAATAGGTAGTAGGAAAACATCCGGAAAAACTACCAGCCCAACCCACGTGTCGCAAATAAAATCATAAAGGAAAAACTTAAAACCAAAGTTAGTAAGGCAACGGCTTCCTGGCACATTAAATTAAATACAATTCAAATACGATTGGCGTCGTGATACAATTTTTAATGTTACAATCAATTATTAGCTTGCTAGTCGTAATTGAAGTGTTCAAATATACGAAATGGATCTTTTGGTATTTTTTACGTCTTGTGGCTGGCTCCAGGTTTGATCTTCGTGTAATTCAGGAATACCCTGCGTTATGCGTACAGTAGAGATATAATAAGGACAAGTCAATATAACTTCTGGTAGCCAGAAAATCCACACACAATTATAACTTGAAGGGCATTAACTCCATCGCTATAGACAATTAGCAAACCCAAAATGGTAGCGCTAATAGCACACCAGGTCGAGCAGCACGCCAGTGTAGCTACGGGATTCGCACCTAGCCCAAATAAAGCTATAACAGGGCTATACTATATAACTACTATATAAAGCTATACTAATAACTTAACAACTAACAATCATACGTGGCAATAATTTAGTAATGAAATATCAAGAAGCCCACGATGCGTATATCGCGCTGTCGTTAACCGAAAGACAGATTTTACAGAAAAATATCTGTACTTAGTAGCCACTATTATTCATACTTGGCTAGTAATTCAGTAAGGAAATATCAAGAGGCCCACAATGCATATAAAACGCACTGTAGTACAAAAAATGACAGATTTCACAGAAATACATCTGTGACAAGTAGCCACTGACAATCATACTAAATGTAATACTTAACCTAGAATTTTGTTAGGATAGTATCACACTGCATACAGTGTGTGGTTATATAATAATTGCCAATGGGTGGTCCAGAAAAATTTCAAAAAAAGGTCATACTTATTATTATTTATTATTGTTAAAGGGCTCCGGGATATCAAGAGTGATACTCGAATACCGCCAAGGCCGTGAGGCGTGAGGCCTATTGCGGACTAACTAAAGACTTAACTAAATACAGTACGCAATAAAATAACCCAAACCCGATGTGCCGAACTCTGCTTCTGCTGTGACCGTAAGTAGTTGATTTCCAGACCGACTTAACTGGAATAAGGGTTTTGTGGGCCCCTTTGCTGCCCTGCAAGGTGATCACCGTTAACGCAGCACAGTTCGACACACAAAAAGGCAAGGCAAATACAATAGTTCACCAGTGCGCCCACCGACGTGTGTGTTGTTCACGTAGAAATCCACTTTTATTCTAATAATTTAAGCACGTATTCACAATTCAAATCATTCAAATATTATCATTTAGAAAACACACGCTGCACATTATTACAAAATGGTAATAAATATAGAGGTTTAGTAAAATGACGGTATTAATGTTATTATTAGCTGGTTGGGGTGCACATTGCTGGAGGCAGTTGACAGCTGTTGTAGGGTAGCTGTAGTTGCTGTAGGGAATTACATGGTGGAACATATTTGAACTTCGTGGTAAGTTGGAGAAGACGGCCGACGGCCTTCCATCATCAGCTTGTTGGATCCACGCGGTACTCGAAGTATAAATTTAGAAAATTTTCAGACAAATAATTAACTACCTATTCTAATTATTTTTAACCTTAATTTAGCACAAAAACACTTATGAACATTCAAGGATTACAATGGTATGTTTGAATACAAGTAACTATTCTAAAATCAGTCTAATTTTGGCGATTTTGTGGGATCGAAAAACACACAGGTCTTGCTAGGAGGCGCACTGAAGAACTAAACTTGTATACTTCAATAAGTAAAAAATTTGACGGATGCAAGTTTTAGAAATTGAAATCGATGATTTAGTACCCTTTTAAAAATGTTGAATCTATAACGAAGAAAGTTACCAAGTTCTAGAAAATTGTAAAATGCGGTATTTGAATTTCCAGTACAACTTTTTTGTGACCTTATTATTCCAGTAATAGGACTCATATCTCTGTTTTGTATTGTTTGCTTTCAAATGCCGATAATTCTCGTTCAATATTAAATGTAAAAGCTGAGGTGCAAAAAGCAAAACTTGTTAACCCACACTTTTGTCATAGAAGACTAATCACAGAAAGCCACAATAATTAGGCGTATTTAATTTGAATGGCAGTTAAACACGACATTTTGTGCAATAGAAATAAAAATAAATTACGGAATAAGAATGCAACTAAAACTTGACGTGATTACAAAATTTATTGTTGTTGTAGAGCACCGTTATTTTTTAAATAGTAGGAACTACAAGATAAAGTCACTCAAAGTGCAATAGTGAATTTTGCTTTTATTAAAAGTGCAAATGCAATTAAAGACTATTGTAAAATTAAGAAAACACTATTATTTGCTGTTTCGGACTTATTATATATAAGGGCGCTTAATAGACCATACGGAGTAAATAACGACCCATTTGTAGTTAATATAAGCATACTTTCTATTTATTGTGTTGTACAGCTTAAAGGCCGTTTAGTAACGCATTTATTATTATGAATATTTTGTAGATTTGTGCTGTATAATTGGCTAATTGTTTGAAAACAAAAAATCTTATTTCTGTTGCAGTAGAAGCTATATATTATTTTTTGACTACATTAAGCATTAAATTCAAAATAACTGGTGATCATTGTCCATTTCTTCTTTTTGAACTCGTTTAATTTCCTGTTTACTAAAGGCACAAAAACCTTTATTAACCGTCGACGTTTTTTTAAAAGGGTCCTCCACACATTTAAAACTTGAAATTTTAAAAAAGTGGTTTGAAGGAAGTGACAAAACAACATAATGTTTGGCCCATTGAAAATAATTAAAACCTAACTTCAGCAGCTGAAAAGAGTGCCTAACGCAGTGTTTTCTTTCAAGGAATGCAAAGAGGGACAAGAGCATATTAGAAAGTGCACAGCACACTATTTGAACGTTTTAAAACGACATTGTTTGCAAAAAGTAGAATTTATTTTATATTTAATGTTTTTTAAAGGGTAGAATCCTAATATTTCTGACTTAATTTTTGCTTGAACGCCGTTTGAATTACTATTATTCCGAAGCCGGGTATTGTTAAAGCAAGGTTTGCTAATAATGCTTAGGGTATTTTAATAGTAAAAGTACGCGGAAGTGGGAAACAAGTATAAAGAAACATTTAAGCGTTTTAAGAGTTATGAATCTGTCGTGATGTGTTCACGTTTAATGATGTACAAAATACAAGGTCTCGTTTTAAAACATTGTAAATTTTAAAAACATGTTCACAAAATATGCTAAATGTAATCTTAGGGTTTAACAAATGTGGAATTTACCTTCACTAATTAAAATGTTCGAATTATATTATAATAATATTACATTTTTTAAATGTGCAAAGCGCGTAAGTTGTATACCTAACTAGGTGCAAAATGTGATGGCTGCAGCATCAGAAATTGCAATGGATGATTTTTTACGTTTTAAAAACGTTTAAAGCTCTAAACGATGAAAGGTCACCCACTAAGTTGTAGAAAAGTGTAAACTGTAGTATTGGAAATTGCAGAACAATTTTGTGTGCCTTCAAAAACTCCGTAATAAGACTCGTATTTTGTATTGCATTGCATTGTTTGCTTTAAAATGCAGATAATTCTCCTTTAATATTAAATGTAGAAGCTGAAGTAAAAATAAGGAAAACTCATTTACACAAAAGATTGTCTACGCATAAATTAATTTGAGCGGCGTTGAAATATTTTTTAGGCGAGATATCAGCATAAATTGTAGAATAAGAATCCAAATAAACCTTGTCGTACTTACGAAATCTATTATTTTTTTTAGAGCATCATTATTTTTATAAAACAACACCATCACAAAGTGCAGAAGATAATAATAATTGTGTTGTATACACTTCAACTAAACTGCTTTTTACTTTCTAGTCGCAATAAAGAGCTCATTTTACAAATGTGATTTAAGAATTGCGTGCTTTTTTCGCTTTCAAAACGTGACTTTTCGTGATTTTAGCAAAAAATTTGTAAAGTTAAAAGAAACCCGCTGAATTAATGCACTGATTAGTAAAAAGGTGGCATGAAAGTATTGTGTTCAACAAGTATTATTTATTTCATATTTCGTTTTTTAAATGCCTAAAGTCTAGTATTTCTGTCTGATTCTGAACTTCAACGCCGCTTGGGTCACTAGCTAGTCTTCGGTTACGCAGCCAAAGATTTTACTTTCTTGTAAAAGATTCAATGCACACGTAAATTGTATGGTAACTTAATTTTCAAAATGGAAAATTATCGGATATTTAATTGCATCTAGGAGTGCAAATTAAATAGTGAATTGCAACCAAAATTAAGAAAAATGCTAAACTAATACGCCGCTTAGTAACGTTTTTAGTTGCAATTTATTTTCAAGCACAGATCTAATGGGTGTTGGGTTGGTACATTATGACGCTCGCTCGCGAAACTCACTGACATAGTGTTTTGCAGTTACCAAATTGCTATTTTTACGTTTTGCCTTTTGAAAGGCACACATTTTAAAACTGAAGATATGTAATAACACGTATGTTTTAGAAAACCTCCATCACCCATCCTTAAACATTAGTCTAAATTATCGCAAATTGTAACGGATATTGTTGCACGCAGACCTTAAGTTAGTTACTTTGTTGACCCATTTTAAACGATAGATGAATGAATGTTTGAAGTTTGTTCAACAATGTTAGTTGTAATTTTAATTTGTGATTTCAACGTATCTCATTATTGCTTAGGTATCGTTCTCTGAAATGAATCAATCGGACTTTACTAGTCACGTTTGGAATTTTGTATAAATGCAAAACAGACTTTATTTACTCACAATTTACAATTTTTTAAATCGTGATTTTAGTAAAAATAGGTCATTATTCTTTTGACGCTCTTCCAAATATGTCATTGTCATCCTTGGCATTCAAAAGTTAAATAAATAACTAATATTAATGGTACTTTTTGTTTAATTTTATTAATTAAGTTTTTGTTTTGTTGAGCGAATTTTGCTCAAATGAAAAATAGATTGTTGATTAACGTAGCAGAATGTTTTATCTTTTATCTTCCGCTGCTTTTTGTACAATAAATATACTTTTGATGTATCGTTAATATATTGAATAGCAGTCGCAAAGCAGAAATGAGTTCACTGCATGCGACAATTGCTTAAAAAAATCTTTTCAAAAAGTGTAAACAAAGATATTGGAGGACATTGTTGGCTAAGTTTGGCTTATAAAGGGCTTCGCCATTATCTCAAGGTCAGTTCCTGCTGTTTGCAATAGAATGCAAAATTTCCGCTTGCCAGCCTGCTATTTCATACAAGTAATCTCTATCATTTTGCTTACAAAAATTATATAAATTACTAAACGGCGTTAATGGTAACCAAACGGTAATCAACTAAATGTACATTTTTTGAAATGGTCCTATAACTCGCTTTGAAATTACCTATATCATTTTAGTCTTTTGCGTTCTAAAAAGAAATAACTATATAAATAATTCAAGTGATGTAGAACGGTATTACAGGCATACAATTTTAAATTTACTCTCAAATTATTTCAATAGGCAAAAAAAAAGAATCCACGCTGAAATCTAAATACAAAGTTTTCCCTAAAACTATTAACTTGTTTTGGTCTCCAGTTAAATGCTTCACTTAAACGACGATTGTTATATCAACCGGATGAAAGAACAGCGAAATGTAGTATAGTTCAACCAGGTGCAAGTATTGCGGAATGGAAGCAAAATTAATGTACATAAGGGCAATCTTCTTTTGGATGTGCTATTTATTTTGTGTAATGAATTGCTCAGTTGAAAAACTGATTCGTGGTTAACGTTGCCTGGTTAAATATCATTTCAAAAATACATTTAAAAAATAAAATAGCAAGCAATAGTACAAACTGATTGAATTCAAACTTTCAAAACGTTGATGCATTTAAAAAGTTTTCAAACTACTACCCTAGATTTATCGTGCCATTTTGGAAATGTTTAAATAAACAGGAGTTGTTGGAGTAAATAAATAGGTTCATTGCTAATGAATGCCGTTTTTCTTATTATTCTTCATTCACGGCATGAGGCCTTCCTTTCATCAGGAAGGAGACCCAGACCCAGCGGTTCCGAATTCATAAGGAAACCATGAAAAAGATAGACCTTCGCCAACTTGCAATCACAAATTAAAGTCAGTATTATTAAACGGTGTTAAAACTGAACGAATACAAATCTGCCAAACTACATTTAAACTAAACAACAAATTAATGTAACTTTACCAAACACCACAAATAATATTCGTGATGCTATTTAAAATTTATAAACGGTATTTCACTGCACAAATTATTAACTTATTTTAGACTAATACGTAGAGCATTTGGGGAACTCCTTTAGATAAGCAAAAACAAGATTGGTTTTCGTCTTTTAAATGAGACAAAATTAATTTATAAAAATATTTCAGTCATTTTGACTAGTTACAGATCATAAACATACAGCCACAGAAAATTACAAAAATAGGTTTTGAAAAAAGAAGAGCAATGGGTCTGCAATTAGGTAAGAATGTCTTTCATTGAGATTTCAGACGGAATGGTTTCGATTTTTGAAAACCGATACATTTTATTATTGCTTTGGTTCAACGCCTTTTGGTATTTCTAGACCGCAGTTGAGAACTTTTGCATTGTAGATGAATCGCTGTTCGTTCCATCGTAAATAGTAAACCATAAGTAACACAGAAATCGTGTTTTGCAAATTTTGAAATTATAGTTACACTTTTTACACGATTAGGTCATTAGATGTTTCGTCAACACTAATACAAAGTGAAGGTGAAAACGAGATTTCTGCCTCATCACAATTTGAAACCCTTAAAAATGGATTTTTTTAACTGTAGACGTTTTTTGAAAAGGATAAAGCAAGATATTTTCACATTTAAAAAATTAACATGTTAAAAATTACGTTTATTGAAGGGGCAAAACAACATAATTTTGCCCCACTCAAATTTTGTAAACCTTAATATCAGCAGCTAAAAAGAGTGCAAAACGAAGTATTTCGAAATTTCACGGAAAGTAAAGCTTGGCATTAGCATACTGCAAAGTACAAAAAATGAATTGTCTATTTCGTGTTTAATAATTTAATAATTGCCGTCCTCATAATGTGCAACGAATGCAATTCACGCTTTAAAAATGTGCAAAGCGTGCTAATTACGTACATAAACAAGTTCAAAAAGTGAAAGTCGCAAACGTAAAATAATGGAATACATGATTGTACTACAATTTAAAAAATGCTGAAGCTATAAACGATGAAAGTCACAAGTTACACCCACCATGTTTTAAAAAAGTGTAAAATGAAACGTACTCGAAATTACTGGAAAACTTTTTTATGACTTCATAAATCCTGTAACAATAAATTGTTGTTAATCTTTGCTTTAAAATGCAGGGCCTGTTCGTTTAGTATTAAATATGGAAGCTGGAGCAAAACTGGGTAAGACTCGTTTACACAATAGATTGTCACATTCAACTGAATTCAATCATTACCCATTTGCACCGGAATTAATTTGAGGGGCGTTACAATACAACATTTTTAAGAGAGAAATCGGCATAAATTGTGGAATAAGAATCCAAATAAACCTTGTCATGCTTACAAAATCCATTATTTTTTTTGTGCACCAATATTTTTGTAAGAGCATAGTAGCACAAACAGCGAAAGGCAATAATTATTGTTATGTTGTAGGCAATACGACAAAGGCGATATGCACTTTAGAAATGCGATTAAGAGCCCGTTTTACACGTCCAAGTATGATTTAATATAGCTTTGTCAATTTCAAAAGACTTTCTATATGGTTTTCGCAGTAATTTGTTACTCTTTAATTAAGAACGTTGATTGTAAAACGGATTAATGATTAACTTTACTGTGTATTCTTTAAATATCTTCTCTACTTCAACTTTTACACAGAATGTGCTTTACTTGCATAGTAAAGCAAATTCTACAAATTAACATCCACAGCTATCCACGGATTTATGAGACAAATTACTAAATTTCTGTTTCTATTTCTGTTGAATCTAATTTGATAGCAAAAAAGTCATTTTTTATCATGTTTTATTAGTTAACGAATGCCTTCTATAAAAGAACAAGATAAAGGAACTAAAAGTGACGAGCGTGCATTTTGCATTTATTAAAGGTAACTTTGTTAATTTAAGACAATTATGAAACTCATAAAACGCATTTATTTACTAATTTTTTATAAAACGCGCGCTTAATAGCTCACAAAAAGTAAATATAGCTATTTGTTCAGTTAATTTATACTTTCTATTTATTATCTGTTGTGCAGCTTTGACGTCGTTTAGCAATGTACTTAATTTTTGCTTGCAAGAAAATCTAAATCACTTTCCCATACAGCTGGTAGTTTTTGCACTCGTAAAATCCTTTTTCTTGTGTTGTAGTAACTTACTTCACGATAATAAAGATGCTCTTTAATACCAAAACAAAAGCAGATTTTTTGTCCATGAACGATTATTTATTTAAACCTTTTAAAATAAATGTTAAAATATAAGCGTTGCTAATAAGTTACTTTAGTTATTTATTTTAAAATTTAAAACCTTGTTTGTACTTTTTCAAAAACACGTGCGAGAGCCGCGAACGCACGTTTTTGAAGCGTGTAGCTAGCTTTAAGCTACGCCCTTAAAATACACAAATTGCAAACAGAGCATTTACACAGCAAAAGTACAAACTCTTGTTTTTGGACTATGTGCCTATAGGCACTATCGACAATTGTTTAACTGTCATTAGTAACTCTCAAATTACCATGTAAATACTTTCAAATGGCGTTTAAACCAGCAAACCATGTTACCAAATGAATTGTAACAATTTCCTGTTAACGTCATACAATTTCTACGAAACATTGAAGATGCAGTTATTAGCTTCAACGTAAGCTATGTTTTTAAATGGGCATAAATATCATACTTAAGCATACGGCAATCATGTTTTGCATTTTTAAAAGAGAAGATTTGCAAATAATTATTTTGGGCTGTTTGGTTAAAAACATTTTCAAAAACATTCAAAACTGTAATAATAAATACTCGCAGAAAGGTCGAAACCAGAAATGAGCATTTTCAAAAAAATCCAAAACCATGGACTAACTTTTAAAAAAGTTTAGGTATTAAAATTTTTGTTAAATTACCGTAGATGGGCGTCAGATATGTACATTATTTACCTCCTACTTGGTAAAATATCAAATAAGGCAGACAGCAATTTGTTCGTTGCATGTGGTGTTTGCTTTATAAAGTGTACCCTAGCTTTATTCGGCCATTTTTGAAAGGTACAAATAAACTTGATTTTTTGGAGTACACAGATGGCTTCTTTGGTAATAAATGTCGTCTTTCTTATATCTATTCATATCACTCATCTTTAGGCATCTTGAAAGTTCGGGGGAATTCCGGAAAGTTGGAGCCTTGTAGATACCACAAGTCGTAGATTGAGCATTTTAATTTTGGATCTGCAGATTCGACATTCTTAATTTAATTTGGGTCTCTTGATGTAACAATTTCATTTCGCAATTTTAATTTTGCCATTTGCTAGGTGCAAATGATGATAGCAATTAAAATAATTGAGTTTGTTAGCATGTTTATAATGCGCGATCTACAGATCCAAATTAGAAAAGTCGAATCTATAGATCCCAAATAGAGACGGTGAATCTACAAACTTGTGGTATCTACAAGCCTCCAACTTTCCGGAATTCCCCCGAACTTTCAAGATGCCTGCTCATCTTATCATCTTTCCAAAATGGCGCAATCCTATATTTACACCTTTAGAATGCAATCAGCGGTATATTAAAGGGTTTCTAGAAACTGTAATTTATTGAATGCATTTATATACCTTCGTAGAAGCACTAAATACGTGTAGCACTTGTATTCCTTCAAAATTCAAAACAGAATATTTGCAAGAATGGGATTTTTTGCAATGATGCAAAACGCAAAATTTCCATACAATTAAAACGTGAAAATCACAATAATTGCGTTTTAGAAAGGGTCGAAAGAACATGCTGTTAGCTTATTCAAAACAGGCGAAGTGTAATTACATACTATAAGCGAATTTTGAATGCGAACGAATGCAAAACGTAATATTTCCACAATTTATGAATGGTAAAGCGGGACAATAGCATTGTAAAAAGTGTAAATCACATTGCTTTTATGTTCAAAATATCAAAACGTGGAATGAGCTCTTTCGATGAGTGCGATTTATTTTTTAATTACTATTGGTTAAAGGCCGAAATCAAGTGTTTGACGATTTGTCGGCTTTAACGCCGCTTAAGTCACTACACGGTTGGCAACTAGGGTGCATTATAAGTTAAATAAAGCGCTCTGTTTTCAAAACTATAAGTAAAAGCATTTGTAAATAAAAAATAGTTATTATGCAAATTGTACAGCATTTTAGCGATTTAAAATCTGCTATTAACTGGGTTAAAAAATAAAAAAAATTAATGGACCTAGATAGAATAAAACGAATCGATTTGGTAGACTTTAAAATTTGTACGGTATTCAATTGAACAAATTAATACTTTGTTTTAGACTAATACTCCTTGACATTTTTCAACACCTGACTCTCCTTCCTCACAAAATTCCCCACAATTTCTCTGTCTCTACCGCCAACGTAGAGGCAGAGGGGACACTTTCAATTTAGAAATCATGAGATAGTAGAGGCTAACAAGGGTTCATTGGACCTTCAATTAATCAGTGACCGCTTGACCGTGAAATTATTATGAGCGGCGTGTAAATGCAATATTTTTTATTAAAAGGAAATCCTGGAATACATATTTCAATTTATTAATATGACTTAATGGATGCGCGTTTATACATATTTTTCGCGGTATTTATTTTTTTGAAAGTAAAAATAAATTTAAATAAGAAATGGACTTATACAAATTCCTTCTTAACTCACAAGTACATTGAAGCCCCATAGAACAAAAATTCCACACATTGAAAGCTGTGCCAACTTACAAATGATGAATAGTTTCAAACATTAAAGAAAATTTTTAATGCCTATACACAATTTGATTTTTTTCAGTTTGAGTTTTCTATATTTTGTGGAATATTATTACGCAATCTGCCCACCTGCCCTGTTTTACAAAGACATGTAGAGCATAATATGAGGAACAACCTTTAGATATGAAAAACCAAGATTGGTTTGCGTCATTTAAATGAGACAAACCTAATTTGTAAAAATATTTCAGTCATTTTGACTAGTTACAGATCATAAACATATAGCCACAGAAAATTACAAAAAGAGTTTTTGAAAAAAGAAGAGCAATGGGTCTGCAATTAAGTAAGAATGTCTTTCATTGAGATTTTGGACGGAATGGTTTTGATTTTTGAAAACCGATACATTCTATTATTGCTTTCGTTTAACGCCTTTGGTATTTCTGGGCCGCAGATGACAGCTTTAGCAATGCAGATGAGTTGTTGTTCCCTCAATCGTGAATAATAAACCATAAGATAATACAGAAATATTGTTTTGTAAATTATGAAATAATAGTTACACGTTTTACAAGATTGAATCATTAGATGTTATGTCAACATTAACACAAAGCTAAAAGTGCCAACGATATTTCTGCCTCATCAAAATTAGAAACCCTTAAAAATGAATTTTTTTAACTTCAGACATTTTTTAAAAGAATGAAGCAGAATATTTACACGTTTAAAAAGTGAACATTTATAAAATTACGTTTAAGGAAGGGGCAAAACAAAACAATGTTGGCTCACTCAAAATAACATATAAATTTAAGTGAAAATGCGTCGTTATCATACACTTTTCTAATTATGTCATTGCCATGTTTTGGTTTGCAAAAAGAAATATTTAATTCAATTATTTAAAGCGTTCCCAAGGGTATTACAGGCATTAAGTTTTAGATTTAATCTTAATCTATTTTTATTGGCAAAAAAATAATCTACGGTGTTTAAGCATTGCTGTAATCATGGAAGTATGAAGCTTAATGCAAAATGCAACTGCAAGCATTAAACAATAATATTGTACCAATTAGATTGCGCAAATGCTACCCTTTAGCACTTCTATAAACAGAAATATCCCCTTACTTTGGCCCGATGTATAAGTTTTACAAAACTTAACAATTATTTAAGCTTCCCATCTTTACTACAGAATTTTGTTTTTTAACGTAAGCTTGAATTAGGGTGGAAACAATATCTCCAACCCTTTGGCCAGCGTCCGCCATGGATAGCCTCTGAAGGGAAACTCAGTATCGGAAATTTAAAAAGTTTTTTTTTCCTTACACCTTTCTCGCTATTATTAATTCTTTGCTGCAACTTTATTAAAAGCATTTTCAAAAACATGCACAACCAGGGAATAACACTTCCAAAACGTTTGCGTACTAACAATTGTACAATCACATATTTACACTCAGGGCGCAAAAAAGTAGGCCGGCGGCGGGTCAAATAACGGTCCCTAAAATAGGTGTTTGAAATAGTATATAGATGTAACATTTTTGATTTAGTTCTGTAGATATTACTTTTTTATTTTGAGACTATAGTTGTTTTGCTTACAGTTTTGTTCTGTCACGGCAAAGTGACAGGCCTAAATACCGCCTTTTAACTACGTATAATGCCAAACCGAATATTTTCACATACTATAAAATATAAAGCGTAAATTACTAATAAATTAACAATTTCAGAAGCATTCAATACAAGGAAGTGCCACTTTCCAGGAAGTGAAAATTATAAATCAATATTTTTAAAAACATTTAAAACCAGAAACTTACACATTCGAAAACTTCAAAACTAGAAGTGAACGTTTCCAAAAAAAATTCAAAACTTGTAACAGACACTTCTGTTAAGATCAAAACGGGAAATAAACGCTTTCAAAAACCATCAGGACCAGGAATGTACGCTTTGAAAAAGGTAAAAACTAGAAACAAGCATTTGCAAACATTAGTTAAAACAATAATTATTTATTATTTCACCAATTAAAA
>JAQFZC010002618.1:0-22135 GCA_034695205.1 Dicyrtoma fusca
GGGAACATTTTTTCCTCGTCCAGCTTTTTTGGGAACATTTGTTCCGGGAACATTTTTTCCGGGAACATTTAGTCCTAGAATCCCTTAAATATGTAGTTAATACTGAAAAGGATGATTTGTATGTAGTTTTTCACATTTTCAAAATTGAAATATCATTATTTGTACTTTTGAAAAAAGGCTAATTCATTGTAGTGACGCACCTTTTCAAAATGTTAAAAAAATTAATCATATATTATATTCGCACTTTTGAAAACTACAGCTAATTAATTTATTGTTTGACACACCTTTTCAAAATACTAAAATCATTGCTTCCACTTTTGAAAAAAGGCTAATTTTAAGCTTTGCACCTTTCAAAATGATAAAATCATTCCGCGCACTTTTGGAAAAGGCTAATTTATTGTTTTACGCATTTTAAAAATGGAAAAATCCCTATTGCCCGTAGTTTTGAAGAAAGCTAATTTATATATAGTTTTACGCCTTTTAAAAATGCTACAATCTTGATTTGTCTTCTTCGAAAACAGTTTTTCAAACCCAAATTCTATGACGTCATAACTGCAAGGCTCCTTAACAACATTCTTAGCATTTTAAAGACTAAAATAAGTAAATAATACGAGTTCCCTTTATTTACTGCAAATAAAGCACTTTGTTGATGGTCTTTAGCTACAAAAGGCGTATGCCAGCCAAAAATCTCAATATATCTTAACGCGAAGCAGATACAGTAGATGGCATCTCGGGAAAAGAAAAACAAATCTCGGCATTTTGTGTATTTGTGTACAGATTACAGATGGACTGTATTCATAGCGTCTCCCAGCAAAAACGTATGGTTGAAATAAGTGCCTACGAATTAAGTAATTATACGACAAAAAATGGACTTTTTTTTAGATTATGGAATTCAATTTGGAAATTATAATTAATCGAAGAACGATCGTGAAACTTGAAATATTAAATTATAAATTCTGTCATAATCTACTAATAATGCAGTAGTGGAAGGGATTCAATGATTTCACTGTAGTCAGACAAATGGAAATTCGACTCTTGTTTTTTTTGTTATATCTCGATCAATTTATTTTATTGCACAAAACATTTTGGTAATTAGGTAATTTTTCACATTTTCACGAAACTAATATTATTTAGAAGTCTTGTTGAAATACGCACACACGCTAATCAAGAGTTATGATGATGATTTCCCTTTTTTTTCTTTCTTCCCTTTTCCCGTCCAAACTTCCATTCTTCCACACGACACGGGGAATGCGCGACTGTTCAGGAGCTTGGAGAGTTTTTATTAATGTTCATACTACGAACACCTTAGTATATATGTAATATGTACGATTAATAAGTAATTTTTTTTTCCTGAACAATTTAAATTTATGTACTTCTCTCACAGTCATAATGCGTCATGACATTTTTTTTCTTGTATCTCCCAGAACTTTATAATGTAATAATAATAGAGTATAACTACATCATTGGTAAGTTCAATTTATTTATAATATAGATTCAGTAGTACGTAATAGTAATAAGAATTACCTTTGTTGTTGTTTTTTTTTACTCAAGTCCCTAATTATATATCAGTACACTTTATGTAGTAAGTAATTTACTAATTTACTAGGTATTTTTTATATTTTTGAAAATTTTAAAATTTTACGTGATTCACACCCTCTAAAGGTTTTTGTTTTTTAAAAATTGGAAAACTTTTCACATTATATTTCAATAAAGTAAATGTACGAAAAAATCTCACTTAGTTATTTTGTAGTAAATATCTGTACTATCTCCTAATATATGTATATAGTCTATATTCACATTCACACACTCGTTTTTTTTGCATTATCATAGTTATGTTATGGTTTTGCTTGGTTAGCAATCAAACGTAATGGTTTGGTATTGGAAAAATTGGTAGTAGCAACAATACAATACTTACTTAGTACAGAACAACACAAGTATAATCTAAATAGGTATTTTGACGCAGGAAATCATGAGACATTTTGGTAATCAATCGTCCTTCATAGTAAAAACTTTGCTACTTTATCTTTTCTGTATTTCTTTCTTCTTTTTTTTTGGTAATTCGTAAAAATATGTTCAATGGTAAAAGGTAAATATTACGTACACGGCAAATTCATTTTACTGTTAGAAAAAAAAACACTTTTACAATAAATAATGAATACCAGAATGTAAAATATTATATATGTAGGTATTTCTTACACAATTATAATAGCTATGCTATAGGTAATATAAATTACCTACAATAAATTAAAGCAAAAATAATTTAAAACTGGAATATGGAGTAAGTTATTGAATTGTATAGGTAGGTAGTTTCATCTCTGCGATCTGTCTGTCTGTCTATCCAAATGGCTCATAAAACATGAGGAAATCTACATAGACAGATGATGAAATCTACATAGACAGATGATGAAATCTCTGATAATAATGTCACTCACTTCATTTTGTATTGCATTTTTGTTTTTTTTTGTTTTTTGTTTTTTGGTTTTTACTTACAATTACGAAGTAAGCTGTCAATACTGAAATTAATTGGATGTGTGATATCTTTTGAATTATTATTGTTATTATTGTTACTACTACTTGTATTACTATTGTTATTATTACTATTATTATTACTTTTACTAGAACTATTTGAATTTTTATTACTACTAGAATTATTATGATGATGATGATGATTTGATTTAGTTTCATACTCCTTCCGCAAAGACTCAATGTCCACGTTGACACCCCGGGCGGCCAGCTTCGCCTGTTGTTTCTCCAGTGCCTTCCGTAACTGTCATGGATTCACAGAGAGAAAAAGGGGAAAAGTTACACAATCAGGTGCTAGTATAGACTGAGATGCTTGTATAGGTATATAGGTATATAGTGTATAGGTATTTAAACTTAGGTAGGTAGAAAGGTGAGTTGCGTATTCTAGATACTTTTAAGCTCAAGCAAAGCAGGCAAAAACGAGTACACATTTCAATTCATGTCATTTTGTATAGTTTGTTTGAATGGCAAATCCTCAATTTAGAAAAAGACGTTTCAAATTTTGCAGTTTTGTAAAATGAATTTTTAGCCTTTTCTAAACGTAATATATACTTAGTTTTGAATGTTTTTGAAAATGGCAATTTCTAGTTTTTCGACTTTTTGAAAGTGTTATTTACTAGTTTTGCCCGTTTTGAAAAAGTGTCATTAACTAGTTTTGAACGTTTTGAAAAAGTGTTATTTACTAGTTTTGACCCTTTTGAAAAAGTGTTATTTACTAGTTTTGACCCTTTTGAAAAAGTGTCATTAACTAGTTTTGACCGTTTTGAAAAAGTTAATTTATAGAATTAAATACTATTGTAAAGAATTCTTTCCATAATTCCCCAGTTTCGAATAGAAAGAAACTAGCCATTTTACAAAACTCATTTTGAAAAAGTCGTTTTAAACTGTAAGCCCTTGGAAAGTAAGCGCCGATTTTGAGAAGCAATTTTTAAAATCTCCTTTTTAAAAGAGGATTTTCAAAGAAATGTTCAGTTTTGAAAGCGCATATTAAAAATTGGTTGTTTTACTAGGTATTATCGCTTTTAAATATTTCGGAAATTAGGAGATCTATATACTTTGAGTAGGCATTTAAATTTCTACAGTGAATTCCCATGAAGTGTAATAAGTAGCCTCTGTAATATAATCCTGTGCCCATCTCCAGCTGGAAACTACACAACACGCTAGGGGTAACGAAGCATGCATGCATGGGGTGATAAAATAAAATGAAAAAAAAGGACTAGAGATGGAAAGTGCGCGGTAGCCAAATGAGAACTACAGATAATAATAATATTATGATGAGGGCTAATGATAATGCGATAATAATATTTAAGATTATGATTTTTGTGATTTTTTGTTAACCTTTACCTTCCGATCTCGTCTCATTTGTTCCTTTCGGGCGAGCTCGTCGGGTGGTATGGGCTCCCCAGAGCAGGTTTGTGGTTGAGCATTATGGGCTGGTCTCCCGGGTCCTTTTTTTGTACATTCTCGTTTACGCCATTTGGCTCGGCGATTTTGAAACCAAACCTTAGGGAACACACATAATAAATAAATACATGAAAGGTATGTACATGTGTACCTACGTAACTTACGTGGCTATCCACCTTCAACCCTCAAACACACTTCCACACACACACTACCAACAATACAAATCTCTGTCCATTTTTTCGGCGTATTAGCTCCATTTACAGTATAAATCTAAATTCGTTCCGCTCCTTTGATGAGCTCTCTTAACACAAATATAGTAATTATTAGTGTGACTATGAGGAAGGGAGCTTAGGACAAGTTTGAACGCCTTCCTTTTGGTAAGCATGAGTAATTGGTTCTTAAGGAAATATAGATACAGCAAAGGAAAAAAAAATCAGAGGAAATGATTTTGAACAAGAAACTTACGGCTACTCTGGACTCCTTGAGATTTAATCTTAAAGCGAGTGCTTCCCTCATAAAAACATCTGGGTAGTGTGAGGCTTGGAATGCTCTTTCTAATTCTTCTAATTGCCAAGATGAGAAATTCGTTCGGGATCTCCGTCGTCCACTGGAGGAGCCCCCTCCTAATTTCCCATTCGAGGCTCCATCAGGTGAGAGACCAGATTCATTGGACAATTCATCATCCATTAAAAGTCTATCATTTGACTGAGTTGATATTATGAGGTCATCTGTAAGGAGACACACACACACACACACACATAAAGTAATTATCATCATCATAATTACAAAAAAAGTCAAAGCCTATCCCAATCAAAATACTGTGCACATTCCATTACACACACAGTTTGAGGAAAATATGTGAAATCTACTCACAACAGGGAATGCCGTTGTTAATTAACATGGTTTTCACACCCAAAACAAAATAATCAATTCCTTTAAGCTAATTAAGTTGATATCAAAAAATAATTAACAAGTTATATCAGTATAAATGTTGTTTAGCCTATCCCTATAGTGTAGTATACTCGCCAAAGCCAAATTGAAAATGCTGATGTCGGCCTTGCGTAACGAGATAATTCTTAATTATGTAATGCGATGGATGGAATATCGTGATTTAATTATTTTCTGCAGTCACCTTAGATTTTAATTAGTTGCATGAGCAATAAACTTTCACATTATTTACTGGCCGGATGCAATTGAAGGTTGAATGCTAAAAATTGAAATGGAAAAATGACTCTGTACTGACTGTACTCGAATATAATAATTGTTTTTCAGTGGAGTTACTACATATGTATACTATACAGAGTGGGAAGGAGTACTATACAAGTCAAAACAAACATTTAAATCTGTATTCCTTATCGCTACTAAGCAGCAGCCAGCAGCAGTATACAGCAGCTTGTAATTGTAATGACTTTTTTTTCCCTCTAAAGTACCAAATACACCCAATGTTCCCTTGCCTTGCCTACTTGACTGAAATGTACCTACGTTTTGAGGATACATTTCAAAAATAATGGGACACTTATGATCCGGTTTGAATATTTATTACCATTTCCAGTCCAATTTTAAATAGGGCCTACAATGCAATGCAATGCAATGCATAGGACGGTAGGAGTTGATTTAATTTACATATTTTCATAGCAGCAACACGGTAGAAGGACCATCCTACTCAGGCAATAACCATCCTGCCTACACTCACAGCTATAAACTTATACAGAAATACTACAGACAGATACAGTCATAATGAAAAATGAATGTAGGTACTAATGAAGTTCACCACAGAATTGTACAAACTTCACTTTAAATTTAATTCTAATTAAATCAATGCCCGCCCCAACTCATCATCATGTACCTAAGTTTCCCTCGTAGTCGTAATCAAAACATGAGAAGAAATGGCAACTTTTTCAATCACAATCACAGCCACAGCTCCTAAAAGGGATTTCAAATTTATCTTACTAGTTAGTGCTAAAAACAGGCTCATAATGCATAAAGTAGACAGTATCATCCGCCCAAAATAAATACGCTCATTGTGATCCTACTATGCATATGGGTGGGTGGCTGAACTTTGTAATGATAGGCGAAATCTTTCTATGTTCTATAGGACTGTAACGCTTCGCTCCCTTTAATTACAGGGCAATTTTAGGATTTCAGTCAGTTTTTCAATCCCGATCACTATACCTATATCTGTAGGTATATACTACCACAACTTTTGTCACCTAAAGCAAAATTCCTCAAACTGCACAAAGCACAGCACTGCATGGACTGCCCTGCACTACTCACTCATTCGTCCAATTTTGAGACTGGTGAAGATTTTATCGGGATGAGGATCAGGAAATTGAGGCAGCAATTCATTCTAGATGCACTGCTACTACTACTCCACGGTCTATTGGAATCGGGGTACACTCAACTGCTGGGTAAACATGCCCTAAACCTCCTGGCAATAGCTAATAAAAGTAGGTACCCACAAACAGGATGAAATTTAAATAGAGGAAACCTATCGTAACAAACTTACGTTAAAGCAGCTAAAAATAATCTTGAAAAAACCACGAAATAAATTCTTTAGACATCTACATGCATCTTAGGTAATCGTACGAGTGAGTTCGCAAGGCGGGTATTGGGGGAGTGCTTGTGGAAAATGGAAACCAAGGAAAAAAACAATCCACTTGAAGCTAATCGCAGTCGTAAACCATACAAATTTATTTCGGGATAATCATGTAAACTTGTGACAGTTACATATGCCAATGCCACAGTGCCAGGCCCAGTACCAGTAAAGTACTGTACTTTTGTGCAAAAAGAAAAAAAAACATGGAATAAATATAATTATAGGCATATAGCTCGGTCGCTTTTTATGATTCCCTCCATTCATTCAAAATCCAAATGTTATATAATTGTGTAATATGTATGTTTATTTTATGCCTCCGCCTCCACATTAAATCAGCTCAATGTTATATCAGCTCAATAAAAATGACATAAGGTTCACATGCACTGCCATAAGAACATGGAATAAATTAATCTATCTAATCTAATTTAAGATTCTTTGATTGCTTGCTCCATACTTCCATTTGCTGGCTCTCCCTGCCTTTCTCTGCCTACGCTCTCCATTCCATCCATCCATCCATCCATCCCTGCGCTATGGGTTATGATTATGAGCTCTGCTGTGTGCCTATGGACTATCTCGTAGTTTTTTTTTTTACTGTCATTGGGCATTGATCGAGAATTCCCTGGTGAGCTCTTATATTCATGCCACCCATATGGCTATTATTAAAGGTTCCTCCTCTCGTTCTGATTCCTGATTTGTAGTACAAATCAAATACAAAGGGAATACACAATACAAATAAGTACCTCTATGGGCATTGCATTGGATTATTCGTTCTTTGAATCGTAATCGTAATCGTTGAATTTGACTTTGGCTTTGGATTTGACTTGACTTGGCAATCAACATGGTAGGGATGCGAAAAAACCACATTTTCTTGATTGATTATCAAATATGGCTCGACAGACACGATTATGATTAACGTTACGTCCTTTTCCAATGCGCAATGGGCTCCTTCCTAAGATGTTCATTTGATAAGACAGTACAGTGCAGTGGAGTGGAGTGCCCAGTATACAAAGTACCTAGTATTTCCCTTTATAATTAATTGTAGACATGAAATGATGCCTATTATAGTAAATAACTGTATTATTTGATTATTTATATATGCAAATTTTTAATTCAATACTTGACTGCATAGTCCAAAGGTCCAATTGATACGCCATGCACGCCTTTAGGGTTACAAGACCATAACTAATTGAATTTATTTCCAATTCCTAACGTTTGCACGGATGACCTTTTCAC
Organism: Dicyrtoma fusca; assembly: GCA_034695205.1. NCBI lineage: Eukaryota > Metazoa > Arthropoda > Collembola > Symphypleona > Dicyrtomidae > Dicyrtoma > Dicyrtoma fusca. Next base: position 7,757 of record JAQFZC010002618.1, read on the forward strand.
CAAACACACACAGGAGCCACCAGGAATAGGAAAGCCCTAGCCATCGCATCGCATCGTGCCCAATTGAATTAACAAGGAGTGTGAGAGATTAAATACACTTCTTTGACGGCAATGACGGCACACGTGGCTCTAATGTATTTATGGTCGAGGCGAATTTAATTTATGGTAAAATTATGGTGACAGTTGTTTACTGTATAACAGAAGATCCGTGTCGACCAAAGTATGAAATATCAACGAGACAAAATTGTGTCACATCAGACATTTCCAGAAGCCAGAACGTGGGTGGTAAGTATTAGGTATTACTTTGTATTGTATATAGACACGTGGCTATTTATTTTTATGTTTCCAAATTTTTGGCTATATATGTATATATAGCATCGCCCTAACATACCTAACAGTAATAGTATTTTTACGCTTGCTCGCTTTTAAAAGGTAAGGCAGTGATTTGTTTCGACCAGCAATTCGCTTATAGAATCAGTTTCCATTTTCCGTAGTTTTTCCATTTCTATTTGCTCCTATAGTGTTTCCATAGAGTTGACCAGTCAGTTCAGCTCTCACTATGTTGCAGCTCAAATAGGATTAGGATAGGATCGGAAAAAACCGAATCGGATTGGTCCCCGGTCACAGCTTAGATTGTGGGTAATAAAATAAAGATGATCACATATCTCACCGCCCTATGTTCAAAGGTTAGAAAAGAAAGAATTTCGCACCTATTTAGGGAAAGCTAGCCAAGCTATGTACACTTCCCTTTTGACCCGGGATCGAGAATCGAGATCTATGTGGCATCAACCTTAATTAGGTATTTTTCCTTAGAGATTCTTTAGAGTTAATTGAACTTCAATCGTGTGGAAGAATGGAACTGGGCATCAAAATTCCATTTCCATTCAAGAAGTTTATGAATTCATTCCACTGTACATTACGTGTGACTGGCGAAGGCGATTTTCGGTAACTTTCTCCATATTCTAAGAAGTTGTTGCAATACAAATAAATGTAGGTGCTGTGTTTCTATTTATATTTCAAAATAGTTGCAGAGCCACCACCAGAAAACTGATTTTAAAATCGAGCAAAATATCTCGGGCCTTGGACAATCACACTTACCCATGCAACCTACTCATTAAGCAAAAGTTAAATGCTAAACTTGACACAGAAATACAGGAATGAAGGTTTTCTTCATTTAATTACGCTTATAGGAACTACACTCTCTATAGCTTGCACCCGTGAATGGTGAAATGAGGCTTATCTTGTAACTTATACAACAGAGAAAGCAAAATCTATTATGGCATTGTGATTGTGATTCAAAGTCGTTTAGAATAAGTAGCTTTATTTGTGTGTGTGTGAATGCACACACTATATGCTCATTGTCCATTTATCCTGCCTCTGCAAAACCCCATCAAATCACGTCAAGATCAAGAAGTACATAAAGAAGGGAAACAAGGTGTTGATGTCCTATCGTACTCAATTTCAATCGAGCTGCCAGATTAAGAATAAATTATCAGCCCTTAAATTTAATGTACTGACTAATTTAACAAAAAGGCAGAGAAAGCTCGGGAACATAAATGATTTGCTTTGTTTCTGGATATAAAAAGAGCCATTTAGATTGCTCAAAATAGATTGTCAACCATCAAATAGCAACACAGAGCTTTACTTCTGTACTGACTTGCAGTCTCATCCAGTCTCGAGCAATAATTCTCGGCTGCTAATGTGTAAAACACTTGTTCTGCTTTGTTTCTGCAGATAATTATAACTTGCACCTCATTCATGGCCCGTCCAGACACGGATACGCATGCAAAGACTGACAGAAACGGAACTTGAAGGCAGTCATTATTTCAGGAAGTATGTATACGGCTTAACAGAAGTTTAGAAACTACAGACACTTTTCTTCTTACACATGTTTTCCTTGTCTGTCTGTCTGTCTGCCTGGCCGTAACTTGAGAGCTAAAGATTGTGTAGAAAAATCTCTGACAATCTCATCTCCATCATCAGATCACGGTCTGCCTTTGTTTATGCACAAAAAGTGATTTCATTCATTCATCTTTCAGTTTCAGTTTTAGTCATCACAACATCTTCGAAATGGGATGCGGAATGCTATATGTTATACCATTTTACTGAAAAGTTTTTCACTGTTATTCTGAACTAAGGAAAGATTTGCTGCTCACATTTGATACGTTTTTTGAGGCTGAAGGGTCGTGACAGGTGTAATTCATGTTTGCCACTCTGAATTACAATACTTATCCAACTCCTTCACACTTTCGGAGCCTTTAGCATGTCATCATAAGATTGCCAATTGAACGAAGCAGATTTCTGCGTGCTGGACAGAGGCTCAACCCTATTATTATCGAGCTTACTTGAACAAACGGACAAATTTTGACGTCAAATGTGATCAAGGCAAGATCCACACTACGTACCTACATAATCGCTCTTTTACACTAAAATTTAGAAAATTAAACAGTCCAAAACTTGTTGCAGTCAGTGCAATGAGAATTGTACGTACATCTTCATTAGTACAGCAATACTGTTCAGCAAAAAGAAAATGGAGTGTTAATTAAATGCAGATGCAGTCATGATGGTTTTCAAACGGATCTCTGTAGACCAACGAGGATTAGATCACCCAGCCGCCCACACAACGTTGTGTTGACCGACCGTACCACACTCAAGACTCAAGACCAAAAACCAAAAGGAGGATGTCCTATTCCTTCAACAAGGTAACAAGGTACTGAGATCTGCTTTTGCTATGATAAAACTCGCATCTCCCATCTTTTGAAATCCCAATTCACACAGGAAAACCGCAAAGTTGTACAGCCCGCATGGAAATAATCAAATAATTCATATTTTTTATCCTTGAGGATTTCATATTGAATCTTAATAACAATAATAAATACTACGAAGATGAACAAAGGTAGTGATTACACAAAGAAAGCCAGGCTGACGTGATGTACGTACAAGCCAACAGCAAAGTACAGAGATACGGATGTACGGTTTAACATACTTTTTTTTCATGTTTAAAATTGCACAGTGATACCCATTAAATATCCCAGCTTTATCACTAACTACCCATCCATAGTCCAGATTGCAGATTACAGACATTTTACACAAGTTTTACACTCTTTCATCCTTTATTCTACATCCATGCACCTCCCATTCCATATTACCTATACTACTGCAAAAAAAAAAGAAGATCCGTCTGCCCGTCTGTCCGTTTATTTGTTTGTGCATCAAAACAGCAAGCAAAGGAAACCAAAACCAAGCATCCAATTCCCTTCAATTTATCGTTGTAATCTCCTTCTCTATAGAATTTCTGAGATGATGATGATGCAGAGATTCTGTGATATGATGTGATTTTTCATACAGGATATTTGCATAAACTTATACGCTAGCCACTGCACTGCCTGCCCTGCACTGCACTGCATGGTACGCCTCTACTCTGTACTGTCAGCAGAGATGGGAATGAAGACGAAGAAGGGAAGGGAAACTGATACGGATGATGATGCGATGGTGGGACGGCGACGATGAGGAAGACTCAACCGGCACGTGCGCAAATCCATTCAACACATTACCCCCATGGAATTTATTAGGGGTTAATTCATCGTGTTTCTTTTTCGTGTACATTTGCTAATTCGTCAGTCTGAATTTAATTATTATGCTAATTGTAAGGATTTGATCAAGCTAACTTACAACTTGTTGACTGATTCAAGATACTGCACTTACAATAATGAGTAGAATAGTCGGAAAAAAAACTGTATTAGCTTATCGTAGCCTTTTTAGGTATTCGTATGCTTTAAATAAGTGTTCGAAGTTTGAATTTAAAAAAAACTTCTTTGGTACCTAGGTTATTTCATTCAAAGATGCAATGCGTATTCAGCAGTATTTAGTGTTTATCAGATTTTGGCAGTCAGTACAGTCACAGTAGGAAATAGGTCCTTAACAAAATCTGTTGACTGTACTTACAGTGGTGCAATGGCCAATTACGAGAATAAACAAACTTTAACCTGTCGTCAGTGCTAAGTGGTTTGAGAGTGAATAGAGAGAAAGAGAGAGATCGAGAGAGTACAAACATGAAATGAGAGATTACAGATAGAAGATGAATAGTGTGAGGGGTTCAGGGTGGCAGTGGCAGCTAATTCTATCCACCGGCACGTGCCTGTGGGTATGCCCATGAAACACATTACCCCTATTTACACAATAAATGACCCGAAACAGAATCAACGAGACTGCATTTTTATTCTTCCCGTATTATCTACAGATACGCTCTTTTATCTTCACACATCAACATTCAAAATAGGAATCCTACTACAATTGTACAACTGCAATAGCAATAGTAATAGCAATCGTAATAGCAATTGTAGTGCAACCCAGCTAATTTTCCATTGAGGATGAGATTTCTATCAATGGGCTTAGATTCACGTTGCGTTGACATTGCCAGTCACAAAAAGTGTGAGAATTCTTGGGCACTTAATTTATTCGATTCAAACTAGACGAATTATACGAACTATACGTTTGGCACGTGTACTAATCTACCTACTAATACTAACAGATACTGTAAAATGCAAGATGCGAGTTATCGAAACAACATTTGACAGATAAATATTCCGTGTAGTGATTAGTCAAAGTCGAAATTATGTTTATGCTGTTGTAAATTGTAAATTGGAAAAAATTGTGCGTAAAATACTGAACTGAGAACCTAGGAATTCACTACAACAATGAAAACACTCCCTACTCCCTGTTCAGAGTTGCTCATGGAGATGGACTCATAGAACTGAAAGAGATAAAAATTAAAAACGAATTTGTTTCATATCAAAATGATAAACTTATAATTCTCGGTTGTCATAATGAGAGTACACTCTGTAACAAATAGATAGGAGATCATGGTAACCTTAACGTGGTTAATAGCTCAATAATGCCACAGGATATACATTTACCGGCCCGTCCACAATGTACTGACTGCTCTGCCTGGGTCTAAACTATAGTGTGTGAGTTCATGGATGAAAGATTCTGAAAGAAGATGCGAGGATGGAGAAAATGTGGCAATTACCGATGCACTCATAGATATCGATAATTGTTTAACCTTCATAACCTGTTAACAAGGCTTCATTTTTTTTTCCGCCTCTTAATTTTTATGTAAGCAATTTAACGTTAAACTTGTCCATCATAAATGTGATCTCTGATTGAATTCATCATCCACAAACATTTCTAGACAGTTTGGAACAAAACTATCAGTAGTTGTTAGCTCGGTCACTAACTACTTAAAATTTGAAGCCATTTTCTACCGTTGAATGGTGAATAGTGAATAGTTTTAAGTAAGTGAACGATGCACATGCGTCTTTCTACCTCTATTTTTTAGTGAATTAATTAATTGTAAACCCACAGGTAAAATTACTGTAAAAAAATGACCATTTCTACTAAATTGAAGGGTCCCCCCAAAAAACTGAGAAAAAACAGAAACAAAAACATCCTTCTCGTTCAATTACAATTATTACATTTGACTTTTGATGAAATTATTTACCTTTGAGCTGACTACTTGCATTCCTCAAATCCTTTTGATCTTGAATAATAATTTTAGGATTGAACACATGATTCTCAAGTCCATTTTTTCTCTGTTGATGCTGCTGTTGCTGTCCATAAATATACTGATTATACTGCGGATGGAAGAAGGGGTACTGAAAGGGTCGGGGTATCCTTAAAAAATTCCCAACGGCCACCGCTAACATCTCTGAACTAGTGGCATTCGAATTAATGGATGAAGCCGAAGAATTGACCACACTCACATTTGACGTTGAGGACGACTTGATTAATATTTCTGGATCTACCATATTTATTAACATTATATGGATACTCCTGGCCCTACCTCGAATAGTCCGTTTTTTTTTACTCCAATTCAAATTTCTTAATTAAATTATTAATAATGAATTCAATTAAAAACTTCAGTAGTCACTTTAAGTCCACGATGAGCGATCCCGCTCATCTGTTGTCTGTCCTAGTCGTCACTTAATCAATCGTCAATTGACAAAACTTGAGTTGAAATCTTCACGTGTTCAAGATTTGTGTGAACGCACTTTTAGACTTTTAGTTCTCCGTTCCTTCCTCGCTCTTCCGTCACTGATGGTAATATTTACGATTATGCTGATTTATACATATAAAGGAAGCAAACAAATCTTGGGGCTCCCTCCAGACACCAGAACAGAGCAAGTTTTTTGTTTTTTTTTGGTGTCAAGTAACCAGAAATAAACTCCGTGGGCCCTTCTTCCTTGACGCTGTAATCGTCGACGTCTCTGTACTGTGGACCAAGGTGAAGTGTGGACGATTTGCCATTTACTCGTCAAGTCGTAAAAAGTAAAGTTAGTAGGTGTTGCTATAAATTCAATTTAAAATTCAATAAAGTTTTTCCTTTCCTTTCCTTTCCTTCCTTTCCCGTGTAAACTCTCCTCTCCTCTCCGTTTTGTTTCTCACTTGAAATCCAATTACAAACTAAAAACGATTTTGGTGTAAAAACCTCCCAAAAAGGTTCTCTCTTCTCACAATCAGTCTCACAGTCTCTCTCTCTCTCTGTGTCTCACTCACACACACACAGATTCTTCACTGTAGCCCCGTACATACAAGCAACTACAAGGGAGAGAGAAGAACTACAGAGATATATATATATATATATATCTATCCTTTTAAGTTGAATTCAGTCAACTCTTCAAGTCAGTCAGCCAACCAACCAACGAACTAAACTAACCAACCAGCCAGCAAGCAAGCCAGCCAAAAAGCCAAGAGCCAGCCATCCAGTCTGTTGTATTTGTATCTCGGGATGTAATTTTTTTTTTCCTAGGGTAACACTGTAATAGAATCATATTGAATCTTCTATTCTCTCCCCCTATCTCCACACACACACTTTATATACGGGCACACAGCACATCTTACTTAACTCCGCTAAAAAACATATAAAATGTGTTCATATACTTCTGGGCTGAGATATAGTGAGTGTGCTTACCTAGCTAGTAGCAGTGAGTCCCATTGCCATTGCCATGCCAGTGCCAGAGTTGGTTGGTTTAGTCTTAACTAACCCTTTGGGTTCTAGCTCTGGCTCTGGCTCTGGCTCTCTCATCTTCTAGAGCTTTATTATACTTACATACTCTTCTTTTGAGCTACAGAGAGAGAGAAAGAGAGGAGAAAAAAAAACCACCGCCCATGAACGTAAAATAGGGTGGAGTCTCCAGATTCTCCCCAACCAATGGAAGTCTCCTTATTTAAAGTGAATTTTAGTGAAAACGATCAATATGTTTCATGGGCAGCAAAAGACATGGAAGAGAGACGAGGGAATGAAATGTAATGAATTTTACCAGCCCAGCTCTCTTCCCATGGAGACCCGAACAGGCCAGGGCAAAAGGGAAGCAAAAGGAGCCAAAGCCAAAGCCAAAATTGAGCCAAAAAGAAAAAAAAACAGAAAAAGTAAGTCCAAGTCAAAACTGAGAGCAGCTTCCTTAGACTTTACACACTTTGGCTGTGGCTGACTTCCCTTCAATTGAGCTCCATTCAAAAGATGAGGCTAAAGAGAGCAGTATCAGACACAGATGGAAGGAAAAGGCTTTCTACACTACAGATGTGCCTTCTTCTTCTTCTGCTTCTTCTGTACACAGTTTTTCAACTGTGTGTGTGTGTGTGTGTAATCTCTCTCTCTGTGTCTGTATCTTCGGTACAGGCACTGCCTTGGCTCTTTGACTGAGTCAGTTGAGAGTAGTTGAGACCGACCATTCAGTTTTCTGCTTGTCTCTGAGACCTGAGACCTGAGACAAGTAAAAGTGAAAAAAAAACAGATTGGCTTCGAGGCTCGTGTATAATATGTTTTTTCATGTTATTATAGAGTTGTCTCAGCTAGTTACGCTAATGACAGGTTATGTTTATTTCTCCTCTTTGTGTTCTCCCTTGTTTTCCTTCTCTCTCTCTCTATCAGTCCATTGTATTATATCCATGGGTCTACAGTCTACAGTCTACAGATACATATAGGCATGAATCCAATAATCAAATGTTAGGGGCATAATGTCTATTAAAAACGTACCTACCTCGATCCATCCCTACCTACTACAAATATACATAAAAAAAATGGAGAGGCTATAGATTCAATTTATAGAGGGAAATATACCTGTAATTATGTATATGTTCGGCGACTGGTATGTATAATGGCAATAATAGCTAATCCAGAATCCAGATTACCTGTGTCTGTCCGTCGTCCGTATGTATCTCTGTGTGTAGAACTGTAGGAGCTAATCGGAATCGGAGACCGAGCGAGTGATACTATATAGATGTAGGTACTTATACAGTACAGTTAAGTATAGCTATAGCTATACTATGTATATAGGTATTTATAGTTTTTAGCTATAGCATGTATGTTGTATGACAGAGATCGGTAATTTAATAGAGAGATTATTATGTTGTTGGTTGGTGTCGGCGTTGGTGAGCGTGTTTCTATTTCCACTTTTTTTTTCAGAACATTTCTGATTATCGTTGGTAGTATGTAGTAGTACGTTCCTACAATGTACAATGTACATGCTCTGTATATTTTTTTTCTAGTGTATTATTATCCTATTTTGTGCACCATGTATCTCTCTAGTACGCGTATAAGATGAGGTTTCGGGTTAATTTTTTATGTATCCATGTTATGTTGTTGTTTCGGAACTTTAATTTGATTACAGAATTTGTTTTTTTCTCTCTCTCTTGGTTCTTTCTCTCTTTCCTTGCCAAGCCTTGCTGTAGTGTGTAGCCTTAGCCTTGTGTATTGACTTGGACTTGCCTTTTGCCTTGCCTTGGCGTTCCGTTCAGTTAGCGAGTATGTGGTTCCTTTTCCCTAAGCTATTTTTTTTTCTCTTACTAGATTGTTAGTGTTTCTTTCGGCTGCTAATTTTAATTGGTTCATTGCATGAAATAGAAAATCCAGTGTGTTTCGTAGTATGAAGTGAGCAGAGCACACGGACATGGATCCAGGGTGATAGCTATGCATGTGTACGGGGGTAGTAATTATACAAAATGGAAGGTGTACATAAAAATACTTGGGGTGCTGCTACTGACGCTACATATGAGACCAGAATACAAGAGATGTAATTTTTCTCTTATTTAGGTTCATTTTTTTTTATTTATTATCTATGACTGCTATCATTTCGTTGTACGGTACGGTATTGTAATTACTACTTTAGGAGTTTGGTTGTAAGTTAACCTGGTGTTATTTTTAGTTTTTTTTTCTACTTTTTTTCTTATGTTTTTCCTTACCATTACATTGTTGTACATATCTACGTAATGGAGGAGAGCAGTAGCTAATAAATGATTATTATATTGATATTACTATAATCATATTAGGAGTACAACTGTTCCGACGCACGCTTCACTACACTTTGTACTTTTAGTGCAGATACTTTAACAAGTCTCGAGGAGGTAATTGAAACCGGATGGGGGTTTGAAAATATTCGATTATTATTTTATTTTTGTATTAAAAGCGATATGCATGTGCCTGTGCCTGTGGACAGTGCAGTGTGTACCTATCTTACACAAAAATTACGTTCGATGTCGATAAACTTGAAAGCCCTTTTTTAAAAAGAATGTGTGTGCCTTCATGGCTGGCACAATTACTGTGCAGCACTGGCTAAAATGAAATAATACACACACAAATAATTAATTAGTCGAAAAACATATACATACTTTGTTTATCAAAAACTTGCTCAAGCTATGTATTTTTTAATCGTGTAATCAAATTATTAGGCTAAAAAATATAACAAAAGTTGAAAGTTTTGTTAGATTATCTGTAATTCGTTTTATTTTATTTTTGGCGTTTTACAATCACACCACTGCATGCGACTCGGTCCTGGTGGCGGGCGTTTCCTTCAGTTTTATTATTTTATGCACTGGCGATTAGTATTTAGCAAAAGGACGGCGATTGTAGATACAGATTGCCAAATAAAAGCAGTGCAAATACAGGTAGGCACCCACCTATGTATGTATGCATACTTACGATCAGTTTAAAATTTGTGACGTGCCATTTTACTTACAACTAAAAATTCTATGATGCTCTTTTCCCTCTCGTGGTTTTTAAGCTAATTTTATTATAGACATACCACAGTGCGCAGTGCTTATGAATACTAAGGAAAAATGTAAACCTATAATTTATATTTTGTATTTTGTGTACATAAAAGTTGACGTTTCATTTATCCATCTTGCTTCTAGTCACAAGTGTACAGATGTGCCTCTTACTAGAACTACATAGAAAGGACCTGCCATGCCTATCTATCAGTATACATGCATCTCCGTATAGAGAAAGGAAGATTGCATAGGTACTAGACTTTGTACTTGTATAGGGGATCATATTCTATGAAATATAGTCATTTACTTTTAGTTCTACTGCGTCTACATAGGAAATTGATTGAGTTGATTTTATACGTCCTCAAGTACTACGTTCGTACCTACATGGCGTCTCTATGTACCCTTCATGGAGAAGATATAATAAACTCAATTATTTTCATGGGTACATAACCACACAGAGGGAAAATGTAATCACGACATAATCCCCTCTCTCAATCTGTCTATTTAGTTACCCCCCTCAGATACAAGCATACAAGGCAAATCAAAAGCCAAAGAGAGAGAGAGAGAGAAAAAAAAAACGTCCACACTTAAACATTAAATTAACACCAGAAGAGAGAGAAGTGAACATCTCCAACCACGCTCCACTCTCTCAGTTCTCAATTCAACACAACCAAACTACCAAACCAAAAAATTTCACTACACTCAACGCTTCTATAGGTATAGCAGTATATACCTATAGCTATAGGCTAATAATAGCAATAGCAATAGAGACAGATTTTCAAGCCTTATTTCCATACTACTGTATGTATATACAGACAGATAGAGACAAAAATAACACAATAGCTTCCTTTAACATAACATAGGCACAGGCAGTTAACATTGGAGTGAATTTTCACACTTTGTTCCCATAAAAGCCTTTAGAAGACGGAAAGTCGTATGTTTACTTATTGCTAATGCTAATACACTTGACTCGGGGCCGTGGCCACTATAGAGCCAAAAGACATGGGATTGGGAGCTTTATTATTGGGAGAACTGGGACCGCGGGAGAGTGAGTGAAGATAGACGAACCGAAAAAGCATAAGTTTGGCTTCCCCCTCCAGAAGTTGAGCGTTCAGACGGTGGATTTCTTCTCCCTTTCCTTGCTTTGCTTTTGACTATATAGTGCATCTATAGTTGATCTGCTATAGAGATGAATGAGATGTAATTACATATAGTATAGATATATGTATAGCTGGGTCGTAGCGGGTAGTGGAGTCGTTTTGTGTATTATACGATGATTTGATGTGGCCGTCATGTGTGTCGTGTCGTGTCGCGTCGTGTCGTGTGTACATGTATTTTGACAAGTATTAATTACATCTAATGACATCAAATATAAATGATTTCACAAACGCAATCACAGGAGGGCTTGAATTGACTTAATACTTAATCGATTTTCGTTTATCATTTTTCTATGTAATTATTTATTTTAGATGGAGTCGAGAGATGGTCATGGTGAGCCCTAGCAAGGCAAGGCAATGCAAGCAATGGCAAGCCAAGAGTTGATCGAGCTCTTTCATAACAAGCTGAGCTAATGTCTAAATCTATCTGAAACTGGTGGACCTAATGTATAGCTATAGGTATACTATATCAAGCTGTAATTATATGACTAACTACTTACTTTATGGTACTACACACACTTAATATGTACGTAGTGTATGTGGATGATGGGATGGTGGGGTAGGTACATATCGTGGGTGAAGAAGCATTATGGCGTAAGTTCAATCCCGTTAATGTCATTTGGACGCAAGTCCCAACGCAACGATTAACTTTTGACTTATGTTTGCAAACACTGCAAATATACATGTTTGAAAGTTTTGTAAAAATAGTAAAGGTAGTGGTTATACTTTTAAAAATAGTAAATAGCTTACAATTGCACTTTTAAAAATAGTAAGTAAAAGTTATAATTGCACTTTCAAAATAGTAAAACATCTAATTACACTTTTAAAAATAGTAAGTAAAACTAATAATTGCACTTTCAAAATAGTAAAACATCTACTTACACTTTTAAAAATAGTAAGTAAAACTAATAATTGCACTTTCAAAATAGTAAAACATCTAATTACACTTTTAAAAATAGTAACTAAAACTGATAGTTGCCCTTTTCAAACTAGTAAAATATGAACCTTGCACTTTTCAAAATAGTAAAGCTCCTAATTGTACATTTTTCAAACTAGTAAAACTGGCAATTTACACTTCAAAAACGGTAAAACTGATATGATGATTTTGCGCCTTTTCCAAATAGCAAAACTGATTTTTACACGTTTAAAATATGCGTACAAACGTTATTTACACTTTTTATAAGCACATTAATAAAAAGCTTATCTTGAAGACTTACCTAGGTACATGCATACATAGATACGTTAAAATGAAAGTAAGGGAACATTGGACTTCCATGCTTTCAAGCAGGACCTGAACTTACGCCACAATGCCTCTTCCCCCACAGCCACTCTACGTATGTAGCTATGTAGTTAGGTGGGTATAACTTTTTGACTATGACTCCGCAATCTTTAATCTTTCTTTTCCAGGATTTGATCTTGACGTCGTCATGTACTCGAAGCTCGACGCGCGTACACATTTCTGAAACTGAAAATGAAAATAGCTGTTGAAAATTAAGCACACCGTTAACATTAACTCATGCTGGGTTATAATATCATATCTAATAACATCTGTAATATCTCGACTATCTGTTTTCCAATTACTCCTAATATTACACACACACACACACACACACATAGATAATGGATACTTGTCTACAAACACGTATAGGATGTACCTACCTCCTGAAGTTCTGAACACCGAACACCCACTATACATACATAGACAGATACTACCTTCAGATAGACAGACAGGCATTCCTATACATACGTACTCGGTTCATAGTTAAGATCATAGAATTTTATGAGGAAATGTCCATGCTTCCACCGTATTAGTATTATTATTGCAAGATATACCCTCCTGATAGATACAGCCTATACGTACTCCTATACATACAGTATAGCCTATATAGTAGCTGGAACCTCCATTAATTTGATGTTCGTATAAAACTTGACAATCAGTTTTCGTTGGGGTGCTCTCATTTATTTTGATTTGCGCTTTGAGCTCCTGGCTCTCTCTCTCTCTCTCTTTCTTGGTCCCTGAAAACCTGAGAAAAAAAGAAAGAGAGAGAGAGAAAGACCGAGACGTCAGGCTCTGTTCTGTTCTCCTTCGTACAGACATTTGAGGTGCGTGACTCACTTACTATAATGACTTTAGTTTTAGTTTTAAAAAATTGTTTTTCTCCACCGAAAAAAAAAATTGTATTGGATTGGATTGGATTAGAGACGTTTGGATTTTTTCGATGTTTAGATTGGACACACGTTCTAGGCTCAAATGTGACCGTTCACTTCCACATGAAATAGTTTTAAGATGTGATTTCTGCTCTTTGAGTTTCTGATTTCGGTTCTGGGCGGAAGAAGGGAAAATATACGTGGGATTTTATTTTCCAAACTCCAAATGCGGCTTCTAAAGTAAGATTCTAAGTAAAATATGTATATCTATATATACAAGGGGAAAGGAAATAATAAAATGTTATAAATGTAGAGGATCTGAAGAGTGAGGAGAAAATATCAAATGGTTGAGGATGAGATTCCCTAAAACTCTCGTAGTCACTCCTTGACTACTGCCACCATCAGTAGTAGCCCCATTCGACCATGTACGTGTAAATATTATAACTGATATCCGTAAAAAGTACATGTGAAAGAATAAAATTTTCAAATAGAGAAACTAAAAATGATGTGAAAGTACCTACATAGGTATATACCTAGGTATATACATATAGGGGTCTCTTCTGCAGTCGTTCTATGTATCTTTGGTGGGGAGCCTGTGGATTTAGTAGTTTTACAGTCTTTACACTTTTCAAGATACAGTCAGACACGGTAACCGTTCCCAGTTTCCCAGGTCCCGTGATCGTAGCTAGCTGAGAGTGAGTCGTAGGTTGGAATAGAAATAGAGATATGAATAGTTGTAGTTTGTATTATTAGTAGTAGATGTGTAGATGTGGGAGGGAGAGTGAAATCATACTAGATATGTACGGAGGTACATGTGTTACAGCCACAGCTCGTAGAATTGTAGAAATTGTAGAACCGTAGAAACTGTAGCGTTGTGGAAAAGTAGAATACATATAATAATAACATGTTGGTATTTTCTTCCTTTTCCCCAAACCGAAGCCAAAGCCAAAATGCTCCGACTTAGAATGTTCCGACTGTTCACAGAATATTATTACTTTGGTACATGTGTCATATTATGTAGAAGTTGGTT
>JAQFZC010002619.1:0-22123 GCA_034695205.1 Dicyrtoma fusca
AACATTTTATATCATTTTTTTTACTACTTCAATTCGTATTTCACTTATCAGAAACAAATATTTCTTTAACGCTTGGAACATCTGTCAATTATGACAGCTTCAAGACAAGACCCACACCAAGAGCCCCAGAGATCACGATTACTACTAATAGGAAGATTGTGTACAGGCTACTGGTAGCACTGACACTGGCAGCCTAGCTGGTAGACTGGTACGGGTTGCCTCATAGTCAAGTCAGCCCTTGTCCGTTCATAATAAATTGGAAATTGCAAATTGCAATGTACAGTTTTGTACCCTAGCTTACACCCAAAAGTCAAAGTCAAAGTCAACACAAAGTGTATGACATGATGGGATTTTGTTCTGGTCATAGCTTCAAAGATCACAGATCCGAGATTGGGATTTATTTATTGTTATGACTCCATTTACTACAGAATCACCATGAGGGGACAAAAGACTTGAGCTCCATCCGTATGCAGAGCAGCTACACGTGAGTAATAAAATAAAAGCGTATAATCTGTTGCTACATTTACTCACTCCATCCTCGTAAAATGTTGATAGCTTCTGAGGACGTGATCAAGTTGACAGGACAGAAGTGTATGTATGTAAGTACGTGGACGTGAGATAAGTTTACACAGTTCATTTTCGCCATTAAACACATGGATTAGTGCAATCCGCCTCTTTTGCCTTGCCTCTCTGTTCCTGCCCTGCTTTGCCTTGTCTCTTGCACTTATTTACTTGACTTAGCTTTTAGTAATGAACTCATCCACCAGCAATAATGAAGTGACAAGAGTGAAAATACACTGCACTAGAATGCTGAATGAGATACGCTATGCCCATGTGCCATATATGTACGTCTAAATTACCTCCAATTCCAATTCCACACACCAACAACAGCAACACCATCACCACGAAAGAAAGATCTCAAGAAATATTTTATTCTAAGCTCTTAATTATTGTAAGAAAGTACGGAAAGTCTCTTTACGCACCAGCATCACACAATCACACTCCTGTCGGCACTCGGCATTCCATCATGTATCGGTGCGTTCATGTGTTTAATATCTAATTGAGAGAGTTACTACGATGAACGTAACATTAAAAAATATGAATAACGCAACAGAACGGCAAGTACAAGGTTGGCTCTACTACAGATAGGTAGATCAGATACCTGAGCAAGTACCTTACTTACATACTTACATACGTGGCCACGGTGCTCCTATGGCTAGGCAGTATGTACACCTTCCACTCCATCTGAATGCATGGATGCATTTTCACCCTTGAAAAAGCCCAGTGCCCTAATTTACTGTACATACATAGGTGTACTGTACTGTGGGGAGAGCTATCATGCACAGATGTACATGCACGTAGCTTCTAGCTCGGCGTTCGTTGCAATGCATCATTTAATTAAGCTCAAACATTTGATTTGAAATTGCCCCAAACAAAATATGTTTCTAATCATTTAATGTGTCTACCTCATGAAATCCCATCATAATTCATGTTCAAAATGGATAATTTACGTGTGGCATGAGATGGCATTGTAATGGCAAAGCATTTGTTTCTGTACACATACACACTCTCAATCCCACAGTACATACTTTCAGCGTCTCTCCCAAACAATGTGTCTCCTTCCCGTCAAACGAAAAGGAGTCAGAGCACCAGATAAACGGAGCAAGGAAACGGAAATTAATTATTACCTGTGTAGCACAATGCGGCACATTCTGGCATCCCATACGTATGTATGTACGTGCATATAAGAAGAGACTGCCTTCCTATCTCCTATACTTACGTAAATCAAGCTACAGAATAGTCTCGCAGGCCTCTTGACATTTTCTGAGAAAAATTCCTACATGTCCCGCTGGCAAAATTATATTAATATTAATCTTTCTTTATAGACACTTGGTCAAGAAGGGATTTTTGTGATGGGGAGCTGTCGTGTCTCTGCCTGCCTGCACATCTCTGCTTCGTATTTTGTATTGTACTATTAATTATTAGTCATTCTTAACTATACTCTGTGAGGACCTGGTGGAAGTGGACCTGGGACGTACAGATGATACAGGGCTCAGTTTGAGTTTGATCAACGAGCTGAGTAATCCACGCACCACATATTATCTTCCTTAGAGCCAAAATGCTTCAAGTATTATGTGATTTATATTTCATACATACTCGTACACTGTCACAACAATGTCATATGGATTACATGCATGTGCGACGAACATAAAAAGTACTGTGTGTGTGTGTGTGTGTGTTTTCAGCATACGGTGCGTTTGTAATTATGATTCTTTTCAATTTTTGAGCTTAAGGAATATAAACAAGTGGACCATTAGAGCTTTGTTTTCCTACCCAATTGAGAGGGATTCTACTCAATATTAAAGAGAAAATGAAATGAAGCCAACCGCATTTTTTGATTTGTTTTTTGCATAGGTACACGCATACTTTTACTGTTTGCAAATACATATTTCAGTGGGTTTGAGAGGGATTCCGTGGAATCCTTGTGTTGAACTCATGTGCCTATGAAGGCACCTGGATCTTGGATGGAAAAATGGGGGATCTTTTGACATGATTTCACGTTCGCGGTGATGAGATGATGCATAGGTATGTAGTATGTAGGCAAACCAGAACAGGTAAATTCCATTTAAGTTCATACACACGGCTCGTTGGCAGAAACAGAAACGTCTTTGTCTTTGAGTCTTTGGTATCACACTAATGTCTTTTCCCAATGTAAGGTAGACAGGGCCACAAAAAAAAACATGCGGTTACCGGAATAAGTTTTTATCAATCTGCGATAGGTAAATGGTAGTTGGTACAGATAGTAGTAATGGCATCCCCGAGGCATCCTTTGGCTACATTATAAATTGCGGAATGCAAAGTAAAGAATTCTCAAGGAACAGTAAGTAATGACTGATTTCTATTTCATTACAAGTCCACGACGGCCACCGGACACAAAAAAACCATAGCATGGGTGGGAAAAGTATATCCGTCTGGTCAACGATAGGATTTCCATTGGGTGCCCCACATCCGACCTCATATATTTAAACATGTGGTCAAAGCCCAGCAATATAAATATGATTAAGCCAACAGGTATATGTAGAGGCCTTATGCATACATATATACATATGTATGTTTAGTAGCAGTGAATTTAAGACTATTCTATTTTATTCCATTTTATTTGTTTTTCTTGTCTTATCTGAACTAAGAAATCGAAGGAAAGCCTACTTACTTGCTGCATTTCACTGCACCGCGCATCGTGAGCCCTATTATTTCCATCTGTATATAGTATTAATGATGCAATTAACATTGACCCCTGTAGTCAGAATAATTACGTTGGTTATGCAGTGTTGGATTTTATCGGGAAATCAAGCGTGGGTGTATGTTTGCTTTTTACTTTTGTAAACTGGGACACGTTTTTCCCATTTTCACGGGATGAGTCTTACTTTCTGAAATTTTGATCACTTCTCAAAGACACGCTCGTGAAATATGCAGTCAACAATCATCCATCCACAAGAGCCATGTCTGTCTGATGTTGATATAGATGCTGATGGACTGATGGCAGCCTTCAAAATCATAATAATTAATTCCAATGGCCTTAATGAGGGAGTTCATGATATATATCTTAAAGGAAAGAAACCTGCGGAAAAGGCAATACATTAAATATTTTTATAAATTACAGAGCAGAGACTCTTGATAGAATTTTAGTTAGAATTTAGAATGACTGAATCTTCCATCATAAATTAAGAAAACAATTATTCCAAGCTAATGGTTGTTTGTATGAACACAGTGTATTTAGGTGCCAATGTAGGTATGTGTGCTTCTTGTATATTCTGAAGATAGAATCGTTTCCTGGGGTAAATCACACTTTCTGTATCAATCAACACCTGAACTTTAACACCCACACAGAAACACGCCTCATCCCATAGTTACAAGTATACTAATCTGGGCTGAAGATGGAAATTGAAAAAATGAGAAATGAGCTCACAATTTTAGAATTTTCGATTTCAGCAATTTGCCTTGGGAAGAAAGGTGTCTTTAGGGTCAGATCATGTGTGTTGATGATGATTATTTAAACTCACAAGATAACGAATTAGTTGGAGAGGTTTATAAGATGTTGTGAAGACAAACAATAGTCAGGATCTAAAGTGTAAGAGAGAAAGAAAAACAGTAAAAACATGCAGCTAGCGCTCAGCACAACAAATAGCTGAAGACCTAAATGGGAAATTATGTATGTGCATGTGCCGTCGAGTGGAAGTTGAACTTGACATTGAAGGTATGTACGGCCGTCACTGGTTGGAGCTAGACAGACGTCTGAAAGTTCGTTGATTTCTTTTTGACTCCTGACACATTTAGGTTAGCCATGACATTGAGCAATAAATCTCATTTTTTGAAATTTATCGTCAAGTGACAATAATTTGTCGTTGCGTATTGCGTATAATGATCCAAGAATTCCTTGAACGCTAATTCCATGTACTGGAGATACGTACTTACATACTTTTTATGGGTTTTTCAGAAAAAAATTTGGAATTCAAATAAAATAAGAAGGATTGTTTAAAAATTTTTAAAACCTGTTTCTCTTATGTGTGTTTTACACACCGAACCAAAAGATGGTAATTATTGATTTTCGTAAAAGAATTCGCAAAGCCATCGTTTTGTATCGTTTTCTTTGAACTGAAACGAGCACAAGTTCCATCCGTTTTACTGATAATAAATTTGTAATAGCTTTATACATGCGTCTAATTTTAATGACATATCATGGAATTAAGTACATAGTTATTTATGACGATTGACCAAAAATGCAGAAGAGTCACATGAAAGTCAACATTTAATGACCGGCAGTAAACGGACTCCACTTGTGCTGTAAATGAAAGTTTATTGTGGGGATAATTTCCACGTCACACTTTACAAGACATAATGAGAGAGACGGAGGGGAAATGATCAAATAGAAAACAAAGTAATAGAAAAATTGATGTTTCGAGTAATAATTCATACTATTTGGTATTTATGGTACACGACGGAAGAGTAATAACAGAATGTCAGAAGACAGGGGTAAAAAAATTTGAAGAAATCGAGGTTTTTCAAAAGTTTGCAATGGGAATGATTGTGGGAAAAATCGTGAAGATCAAGTGAAACTCACAAGTTTTGGACGTGAGAGAGGCCAGAGGTCGATTATCTGTGTTGTTGGTGACAGACAGCATGAAAGAAACGATGGACTGACTACACAACATTTTTGAACACGTTCACGTTCCCAGCGTTTTGCTTCACACTACTCTTGCCTTTACCGGTTGCCCATCCCATCCAAATCCCAATCCTATTCCCAATCCTCGCCTTGCGTAGCCTGCAGTTGACCTGACCAAAATGACCAGGCCAGAGGAAAAGAAGAGGATGAGCAAGAAGTGAGCAGTAGGAAGAAGCAGGTGTCGCAGCGTCTACTAGTTTCTCCGTCGGCAAAACGAACCTCATCAGAATCAATATCCCAATAGCAGTACGGACAGTTCACCTACACCCAATTCGTCAATACATACCCAAATGTATAGGTGCAGAGAGATCATGATAGTAATCATGCGATGAAAGGATGAAATGTTTGTCTACAGATGAATCTGGATATATGAAGGGCTCAAGTGACGGTGGAAGATGAGTAGTATGTCTGTCGGTCTGGGCCGCCTATGGGCTATAGAGACCTGATAGGTTTTGCGAGAATGTCATTGGAAGTAATAAATGTCTCCGTCGTTGGACCAATTAGTAGAATTTGTAGAATTGATACAAGTATTTCCTGTGGAAGGAACTATCTGTATGAAAAGAACTAGGATTTGAGGTCTATCCAATAAGTAAGATGCCAAAATGGATGGACTGAAAACAAGGTTTCGAGGTGATACTAGTTTTGGGTGGAAAGTGCAAAAAGTTGTTGCCATCCTTTAACCCGGAGGCTTCCCCAGTCTGCAAGGCAGAAGCAACCAGTAAGTATGACTATAACTGCTTCTATGGTGGAAGAAGTTTTCATGTTTTCACATTATACCGTTTAGCGCCGGTATGTAGCTCTGAGCATGGAGGTAAGGACGTATACGTAGGTAGGTAGGAATGCATCATCTGATGAAGATGAAAAGTGCTGCTGCGTCTCTGACTGATTCTCATGTCGTGGTATGTAAGGTGGCGGTGGGCAGGTAGGTACGTGTGCAGAGTGGATACGCCTGTATGTAAGTAAACTATGTTAAAGAGAAAACCACTGGGGAATGAAGACTTGAGAAAATCAGCAAAGGAAAATCTACTGAGGAGAGAACAGAGCGGATGATCATATAATGCGATATCACCTATGAGCCTATAATGAATGGAGATATAGAAGATAGTAGATAGAAAAGAGATATCTATGTAGGTATGTTATCTGTAGCGTGAATAACAGCCAGACAATAAATAAAGTAAAGCAAACATATAGGCAATGTGAGGATAGTAAATGTACAGGCAAAGTCAAATTAAAAAGACAGGTTGGTAAGGTTGCATGAGGAACAACAAGAAAACTCACCTGAGTTAGAAAATTTTTACGTGAGATTACATACGTGAACCATTGTGAGGGGAAAGGGAGGCCGCAGGTCAGCATCTCACTCAGCTCAAGCAAACTTCTTGCCACTACTCCGTGTGTGTATACCGCCGATATAAAAGGTGTTCATCCACCTGTCCATTCATTCAGTTCTTCACTTGCCTTTCTCAGCTCAGGAGATCCTACTGTTCTTACTCCAACTACCGGACATATTTTATTTGTCAGTTCTTCGGTTTCCCCGATTCTTAATTCAATCAAGGTAAATTTTTATTTCCCAACACACACACACACACACTCCGACTACCTTTAAGTTCTTCAACTCTACAATTTCTACAATTTCTACAATTTCTACAATTTCTACTACCATCCTTTATTCTCGTGTTTTCGTTTTCCATTTCATTTTTATTCATTTTCAACTCCCCACAAAATATTCTCCAAGTCAAAATATCAAAATCAAAATTTCCATTTCAACTCTCAAGTGGTGCTTTCGGAAAAGTCTTTGAGCTTGAAAAATATCTCTAGATTCTTTGTGGTGTCTTTTGTTAATTTTCAATTACAACCAAATTTTGGGATTTTGGGACTTCATCTACTATTCCATGTGACACGTCTACTCTTCCTACATTACACAAGCTCTTCCGCCTCTCTTCTGTCTTTTTGACGCACGCACTTGTGCTGGAGCTCAAACATTTGTAGACTTGTCTCCTGTGTTCAAAAAATCTATACAAAAATTCCACCGCGATAGGAGTCGTTTTGTCAGTCTTACGAATTTGTCAAGGATTTTTCATTTTGTGAAGATGTCCGACTCTACATCTCAAAATATATTAAAGAAATCGAAAGAAGTCTCTTATTGGATTTTAAATATTTGTCCTCACACACCGAGGAAACTAAAGCGAGAGGGGACGCAATTCCAATATCCATGTCAAAATGTCAATCACAATACACAAAGTGCTCGGTAAAACGCAATGAGTTGAAATCCGTAAACGTCTGGGTCTGGTAACACTTACATATTCTTATACGATCTCATTACTTTTATCTCAACTTTTCCTTTGAGAAAGCATACAAGCTATTTAAAGGCATCCAAGCAGAAAGGTAGCTATTTGGAGACACTAATAGACCCATCATTGGAGAAAGGTAAAGCCGTAGGTGTAAGTACTTGGTATGTACTTCATTTTATTAGACTGTTCTACGCATAGATTTGTAGCCTACAGCAGTTACTTTCAAAGCATCTCTCTACCAACCTTTCCTAATCGTACGTAGCTTCTCTCACTAGTCAGATGTTCCACCATAACATGTTTTATCTTACCTTACGCCAAGCAGAACGACTTAGCAGTTACTACGGTAGTATGTCAGTAGATGCTCCATTCGTAGGAGTGCCAATAACTTGCCTAGGCCAGGCCAGGCATGATAGCAAGCTGTCAACCTTAAAGGCAGCAACAATGAGGAAGATACAAGTTGTCAGTTCATAAAGAATTCTGTATTCTGGTGATACAATGAACTGGAATTAATAATCAACATGTGTTCCACAGGAGGCACACACACAGTTCAACTTTTCTGTCTACAGTTTCAACTTGATTCTTAACTTGTAGGAAGACATAATCTAGGGTTGAGCATTTAACCTACATTTGATGAAACCTGGAAATGCAAATTAGTCAAGGTGAAGTTTGCAGGTAGATAGTTCAGATGGGCAGATCCTTGGCTCTATGAGCACAAGACTTATGAGCGTGGAAACAAGTTTCTTTGCACATTTTAGGTTAACACACGACACACCAATACCAATAGCAGCCCCGTAATTGAGCTAATAATTGCCAAAGTTGAGCGCAATCCATGCATACTAATTAGACAGAAGCTTACTCGAAGAATATCAATCATTTTTGGAATTCCTTTTCAGTAGACCTCCCCCATCTCCTCCGGAATAGATCTTTCGAATAGCCGAATAGCCATTAGCATTACAATGCAACGGTAGGAGTCAGAGATCCCATAATAATTGGATTAAATCACCACACGGTTTAATATCCTCCAAAGGATTAAAAGTTTTTTTTGCCTTTTGTCAGGAAGTAAGTGAGGATTAACAGTTGGTATTTGCCTGTGGACAAGCATGATAATTTAAATATTTACTACTCATTTGATGGGTGAACATTTCACCCTTTTTTGCTTTCCGTGTTGTTTGTTGATGTCGTGTCATGTGATGTGATTTGTCTGACCACATATTAATAATTGGCTCGTAAACATTAATACATATTTAATGTTGCAAATTCCAATCCACTGACTCCATGATAACAAGAACAACTCTGATTTTAATGTATGGATCTAGGTAAAACGTTATCACGAAAATTTAAAACCTGTAGTTTAATCCATTGCTCCCCATTGCTTGTTAGCTGTACCAGCACTTAAATGGAGGAGTAGGTGAATGAGGGTAGGTACGAGTCTTGAAACGAATCAAGTCATACATTTATTAGTATAGCCGTAGATGCAATAGCATAGACTGATACATAGCTATATAGTCTCGTATAGTTTCTATAAGGCTTCCTGTTTGACCAGTTACTAGCCAAAACCAACCAACCAACCTCATGTCCCATTTAATCCTCCGACCCTGATGAATCCACTTCCACACCACTAAGAAATATATTCCCTTTGCAATTTATTCCTTTTTATATGACTCTCCGTATCCATAGTTCATCCATTAAAACCTCAAACTCTATGGATTTATAAAAAAAAAGCGCAGCAGTAGGTACAGTGTCTCTAATGTAATAACAGGTTACTTCAACTATCAAATCCAATCGTACCACCTCACAGCATAGAGCAGCAGTAGGTTTACCCTTCTTCTTATTAGCATTAGCATCTTGATGCGTGCAACTTTAACATCTAGGTATCTTCTATACATGCGCCTATAGGGAGTCTGTGTAGGTCGCCTCTCCTATCATTTTTATTATTATCAAGTGATACTTTTACAACACATACCAACCATATCACTGCTTTTTCAGACCAAAAAATCATGTGAAGTCAGTCAGGAGAAGAGCAGGGAAGATTTTCAGATCGAGATCAGAGAAATTGATAAAGCCCACTATTCATTATGTGCATAGTTTTGCTCACTCTACCACTATATGCTCATGCTTAGGTGATTTTTATGTAGACGTAATTGTTCTCAACAGATTTACTCTTTGTGCAGCCTGAGCGTCACAGTACAAAAGAGCAAATGATAGAAGATGATCGTATCAATTGATAGTTAGTTAAAAAAAAGTCATAATTAAAGAAGGCAGTCACTAGTACATATAGTATTGTGGGATTCATTGCAATTAAAGAAAAGAAAAGAAATCCACATATGATGGAATTGATCTGTGCATGGCTTGTGTCAGTTCTGCCACCATAGATTTTGATACTATTATTTTTTGGGACGTGTGCAACAAGAGCAAATCAGAGTCAAAGCCAAAGTATATAGTTGAAGATAAAATCGTGGGCAACAATTATGGTAAGGAGTGCGAGATGCAGTGGCAAGGTGAAAATTATTAGGCCATGTATGAAAGATGAAATAAGAGCAGAGAACCATGTCCACTATTGCCACTACAAATGCCAACATTTATATTATTGCTATTTTTTTTTCTCCTTTGCTCTATTCTGTTGTCTTAAATTCTTTTGACACGTTGACTGTGGCAGGGAGGCAGACAGGATAGATATATGTATACAGTTACCCCATCAGGTTTGTAAGGCTTCCTTTATGCCTTTCTTGATTTGACCATATGAAGTTGTTGGATGTTGGGAGAGATAAATGGGTGCAGTTGCATTGCATGGTCAAGTCTCTCCGCTCTGCTCTCTTCTCATTCTCATGTAAATAGGAGTGAGCATCAGCCATACACAAAAACACAAGAACGTTCACGGACCAGTTTGTAGAGTAGAAAGACTTGGGAATTGTATCATCTTCGTTAATGCAGAAAAGATAATTTACAGTAATTCTCACATTGCTACTTCACTCTATACCTTGTATTACATCTCGTCTACGCTCTATATCCACGTCTGTCAACTTTCCGTTGAATTTTTGTGGAGAATTGGTGAAATCATAAACGTGCAATGCGTACAGTGGCAGTTGGCAGTGGGGACTGTGAATAGATTGCAAATGAAGATCTGTGAAATTTGATAAATGTATGATCAATGTAGGAAACGTTAGACTCAGCCAAACATGTCCGAGTACAGATTACCTATTTCTTAGAGAATGTGATGCGAGAATTCATAGTGTTACGCAGTATACCTAATTAGACCAATTTACGATTCGGATGAACATTTTGAGTACATGCCTCAAGACCAAGACATTGTGTAATTGGATTGGATTGGACTGGACTCGTGACAACTCCAATAAGAGACTTTCCTGACCGACAAAAAAAATTGACAAATTTCGATTTCTACAAATTGGCTCTGAAACGAAAGCATAGCTACGGAGTTGTTTCTGCATTAGAGAGACCTTTGTGGTGGACGCTCTGAACTAATTGGTTGTTCTTGTTTGTTGTTTTTGTGAAGATGAATAAGATTTTACTCGTATCTGTCCTCTGCGTTGCGGCTGCTTCTGCGGCCACCAAGCCCAAGACCGCAACTGCTGCGGAGACTTCCCGAGGTGGCTTCGGAATTGGAACCCATGACCACCACCCACAAGTCTTGGACGTGAGTCACGGGGGCTCTGGATGGGGTGCCGGCGGTGGCGGTGCTGGAGGCGGACAAGGAGGTTGGGGAGGATCTTCCGGAGGCGGTGGTGGAGTGAGCTCCGGCTGGGGAAGTGGTAAGAGCGATCATGATAAACTTGGAATATATTTTCAATTGCGTGAAAAAGTGTAGGGTTCCATGACAAGGAAATAACAGTACCAGAATTTTTTTCTGTTTATTCACCCGAATCATCGCCCCATGATTCAAATGGTTCAGAAACTCCCGCTCTCGCTGATATTGTCGCTCTGGTTCTCAACCTTTTGGTCTTGGCTGCCTTCGGAGGACTCGTCTACCTTCTCTTGTCTCCCCTTCTCAGCGGAGGAACTCACGATGAAGGATGGGGCCGTTCCAGCACTCCTTACTACGAAGCCTTCAAGGATGGCGGTCTTCTCTCCCGCGTCCTCAACAGCATCGACTACGTCGACACCACTTTCGCCGTCATGAAGATCTCCGGTGATGGATGCCGTCAACGTGTTGCCTGCGAAATGGAGCGTGCTGCCGGACGCAACAAGGTCTTCAACTACGCCACTTCCTTCTTCAGGTAAAGCCATCTTCCTCATCGTCATTTGGAGTGCAGGCCTGAGAGGCACGTCATCCGGACGTGTTGAGCACACAGCTGACTGAGCCGTGTCCTCCATTAGCATAGCTGGTTCTCGTAGGAAGAAGGACTGCAATTAGTAGGTTACTTTCTAGGCCTGGGATGTGCCTCGGAGGAGAAATGAGGTGACAAGTAACCAACACTTGTTTTGCTCGAGTCTATCGCTCATTTCCTACTTTTCCTTTAACCCTCATTAGAAACAAGAGATGCTGACGGGAGTGAAGTAGTGCAATTCCCTCACTTACTCACTCTTCTCATGATAAGGAAGGAAATAATAACTTAAGCCGGTTTTACAGTCTCCTTTCCAAGTTTTACCTTCCTTCCCAGACCTACATACGGTCCGCAGCTAAAGGTCTGTGTCATCCCTGACTTTCCACCGTACATGTTAAAACTGAAAGTAGAGCACATTGTTAGCAGCCTGTCTGCACTTTACCTGACTCACAGATAATCGCAATATTTTTTCATTGTTCATTTTATATCCCACTCCCCCTCGTCCACCTCCACCCACACAGACAGATTAGGCTCGTAGACAAAGACAAAGCCAAAGTCAAAGTCAAGGGCGGCAGCCATGGTATCTCCTCTCAGATGCGGATGATCTATCACTTGTTAAATGTGCATTGTTTTGATTCTGATTGGGACGGTCTCTTCTCTTGTTTGATTTTTCACAGAAACCGTATGCGCAGCATGGACTTGTACAAGGATGCTGTCTTGAGCGGTGATAAGCAGGGTGATTGCGTCCAAAGGTACCCAGACTGTACTTACACCTTGGTGGACAAAGTCGGAAAGTGGGTCGGCAACTAAATCATAAATTTTCTCGTCTCTACAAAGAACAAGAACCACTAAAAAAAATATAATTATGACTTGAATATATTTTTCTACCTTTTACCCTACATTGTTCCACAAATCCATAGAAAAAGAAAAATCCTCCTCTCCTCCCTAAAATCTTTCACACGTCATCATCATCATCATCACAATTCACCATGAACGTGAACGTAACGTCCATTCCCCATCCATGTACATCTCCTACTACTTAAATATACTAGGTACTACGAGAAACGAAACGGATTCTCAAATTACAAAACTTTAAAACAGACAGAGACAGACAATATCGTAGAAAAAAAAAGCATGAAGTGCAGTTCAAGATACAGAATGCATTAATGTATAATTATTGAGCCCCACCCAAAAAAAAAATACTCAATCACTATCTGTGTGTACTTACTATCTACTGTAGGGATTCCAGTTTCTTTTAAATTATACTCTCCACCTATTTATCTCTCCCCTTCTGTGCATCCCTCCTACATAGTACCTTACTTTCTATCCGTTTAATGCAACAGCAAAAAAAAACTCAACCAGACAATATATGTATCCCCAAAAGCAAACCATCTCTGACTGCCTACTACTTACCAACAAACTTGTTTACACACCACCTCATTAACTTAACGCTACATTGACGGACGTACACTGTTTTGTTTTTCTTTTTACTCTACTTTGTAGTGATCACTGACAGACAGATGGACTAATTAATGGATTTTAATTTATTTTTTGGTTGTTTTTATTTCACTGACTGTATTGAACAACATACATTCCTACTTCTTAGTTTGCCGAGTCGTTTGATTTGATCCCCCGCCCCCTCCCACTTTAAACTATAGACAAGATTTCTTTTTATTTTTGAGAACTGCCTGACGACTTTGAAAACATCCATTTCCTTTTTCCCCTCAGCCATAACGTTTACGTTTACTGGACTTTTACATTGACTTACTCCAATACTTTTCCCTCGATTCTTTTTTGATTGACTTTCCATTCTTTTTTCCCCATGAGGGAAAAGAGAATCTCTTACATAATTTAAAGTCTGACATGATTAATACTTCTCCCTGCAAAGATTAGCAAAACAAAACAAAAAATAGAAAAGAACTCCTGGAACGAATTTCTCGACGACATGACGAAATAACAATAACAATCACCCACACACAGAACAAGCTCAATGCGACGGATATTCTCCATCCTTGATATCTAAACAACATTGGAATATGTACACTGCAATGTGATGATTGACTAATGAGCCTTTATATTTCCCCTTCATGTCTTGCCAAATGTATTAAGTAGTAATTTTATTTGTATTAATTTTATTGTTGTTATCTACATGACGTTATTATTGTTATTTGTTAATTATTATATTATTATTATTGCTCCCAAAGTCCCAAGCTAAAAGGCATTAATTATTATATTATTATTTGTTATACTGTTATAACGTATAAGAGAGAATTTGTTGTTGAATAATATTATTGAGTTGCTTCAACTCTACACATGAAATCAATGCAATATGGTTCTTCTCACTTTTATTTACTTACATCCGAATTATTCATCCCTTCTTCCATAATTTTCATAACAATATGCACACACAGGACACACACACAAACAAACCATGGGTTTCAAATCCATCTTTCATTGGCAACTTTACCATAAATACAAATATATTTTTACATTTCCATAATAAACTTTAGAAATATAAATATCATTATAAATAATAAGTATAGGTATAGCTATCTATAACAAGACCATAAGAACGAGAACGATAACACAACACACTCACGAGTTTAAGCTGCACAAATAAAAAGTTTTATTTCGTATGAGGAATAAAAATATACACATTAATTCTTTGAATTTAACTCTTGTATTAAAAACGCTTTGTCTAACTTTATTTTTTTCTCCAAACATACAACCCTACATGCATTCATTCAGCAGTAATATCATAATTTATTGAAATTTTTTAAATTTAATCATTCTTTCCCTTGTACATTTTGAACACTATAACGTGCTTGTAGCTTTGTACAGGTACAGTTAGTCAGTGCATTAAATGATGATTTTTTTTGTATACTACGCAATTCTGAGCTCGTTATATTTCTACACATATTATTTGCCTTCCTTTGGGTTGTGAGTAGTGCACTTGAACACATGCTCCCGTACGCCTTCTTATAAATCAGAAGGATAGGATTTTTCTTCACGAAGTTTTAATGTCATTTCATTAAGAAACCCACAGCACACACACAACACAACCATTAATGCGCTGCACCTGCACAGTTGGTCTTCGCGTTACGCTTTAACTCATACGCATCCCTCGTAGCTATCATTTATGGTGATTCTTTTACATTTGAGAATTATAAAAACGTAATTATAATATTAAAATTGACATACATCTACATAAAATTCTACGTGTTTATTTTAATTTTGTGCAGCTGGGTGTCGCTACCACGGACTGTATTAACCCTCACAGTCGTGAAAAAGTCATAAAATAAAAACAAACGGTAGTGTAGACAAGCTCGACATACTATGCAAGTGAACAAACGACGAAAAGACGTCATTTTGATAGCTGATAAAATTACAAAATATATATACTTAACAGTCTGTAGGCACATACGGCGTGACTGTGCTGCTTAACAGTACATACTCATTCGGAAATAAATAATAAAAGATTATTTAACACATTTTAACGATACTTGACTTAACAGGTTAGCAATTATGTAGATATCATAAACAATATATAACAAAGAAAATAAGGAAATGGATGCAAGAGCACAGTTAGATGAGTTAAAGAGAATTATTAATAATTAGAAGTATTGGTGAAAATGATAGAAGACTAACTTAACATTTGTTATAAATAATAAGAGTAATAATCGAACAACGGGGTGCGTGCGGGTATGGAGTACCAAATAGATTTTAACGGGTAGTTCAAAAGTAAAGTAAGGTAGTCTTTTTCTAAACCTGAATAAATTTCAACATTTTTACTCTGGTCACTTCATTTTTATTTCATACAGCTAGGTTGCCGTTTACCTTTCGTCATCATTCTCTTAACCACGGTACACTATTTAGTTAAGTAGTGTAGACAAAAAGACAAAATGCTAATTTACGTGTCCACTTCATCTCGAATATTTCACCATACATACGGCTTATACTTTCATAACATAACGAAAAAATCTTGGGAATTCATTTGCATGTTACAATTTCAGCTCTTCGGGAAGAGCGATTTTGGCCACTTCGTAGAACACCCTATGAAATGAACAAAGG
This sequence comes from Dicyrtoma fusca, assembly GCA_034695205.1. Classification (NCBI taxonomy): domain Eukaryota; kingdom Metazoa; phylum Arthropoda; class Collembola; order Symphypleona; family Dicyrtomidae; genus Dicyrtoma; species Dicyrtoma fusca. The sequence continues at coordinate 15,861 of JAQFZC010002619.1, forward strand.
AAATCATTTGTCAGACAAAAATAATATTATTATGTCATAATTTCCTTATTTATATTATGTACTTTAGCAGGAATGTAAAAATATCTGGCGTATACATGCATCGTGAAGTTGCCGAAGCTATATGTCTAAGAGTACTAATGATGCTTCTGGCACATTGCTTAAAGAGTGACATAAGGAAGGGATGTGTAACATTACGCCATTCAGTACTACACTGATGCCAACGGGGTAGGTAAATAAGGTGCCTAAATACTTATGATGATGTAAAATATGTCCCGTCCCATAATAAATGCTGCTGGTAAAGTTATCCCGCTTCAGTGAACTATTGACTACCGTAAAGCTTGCGTCCAGTTCCGCTTTTGGGTCACCTAGTTAACTTGAAGTTTAAGCTCGGTAAGCTGGGAAAGTTGTATGTGGTACGTCATACATACGAATTTCTTAATTACCAATACCATTGCTATCCGTGCACCTGATGGGCACCAATACTGGTTTCGCCTAACGGTGGACGACGGGACAACACAAACATGGATTGGACAAAACTACCAACTAAAGAGATGATAATCAATGCAAATAGCATGCAGACACTGAACAGCCACAATGCAAATAACATAAGCACTAAGTGAAGCAACGGCGAAATTTTCGTCTTCGATTTGATATGGTAAAACGTAGCTAGTACATAAATTACTTACTTATGAGAGTATTTCGCTCGGATTGTCTTCACACTTTGCGGAGGGGTCCGTATCATATGAAAGAGACGATGGCACAGATCAAAAATGTCGTCCTTGGTATACCCACTGTAATACTCTAATGTGGGTGTCCATGGATCCTCGACACCACTGATTTTCAAACCTAAGAGGAGGCAGGCACTTGCCATAAGGGAATCACTGACGTCAATGAAGTCATAGTCTGCAAGTGACATCTCGAGAATGTACCGCGCCAGTGTCAACGTTTCCATCTCCAACTTGGCACACTATAACAAACAATAACAGTATTGTGTTCACATATTAATAATAATATTATATAGTAATCTATTCATTTAGGTAGATTCGGCACAGCCCGTACAACAATTAATAATTTCATAAATATAGTGTGAAAACTTTTGTAGTAATACCATTTTTTCAAAACACAGACAACAAAAAATATTTACCCTTGCATAACGACGAAGAAATCTATATGATAATGGTGCTCCGATGTCGTATCCCAAGGTCTTCAGCATTAATATCTCCATTTGTAGCACATCTTTCTGTGGGTAGGCATCATCGCATATGTAGCAGAAATCATCAATGACAGGAGGGCTGCGTTCCTGCATAAAAATAATAATTCACGTTTGGAAAAAATTATGAAGATAATTCCATCCACTTGTTATGTACTTAATGTAGGTATATTACTTACGTCGTATTTTGCTGCAAGAAACATAGCAGTTGCCCCAATCAGCTGCAACTTATCCCTTTTCACGCTAGTTACTTTGGTCAAATACAAATCGACCAACTTCACTGCCAGATATAGTGTTTCATGATTAAGTTCAAAGCTTTCCTGCAATAATGAAAATAAACTAAATAAATGCCAAATACTGTGGTAAGAATGAAGGTCCATTTTTGTTATTCTGATAGCTACGTAACATCGTTCAAACGGAAGGAAGTTAAATTACCTGTACTTCCACCATCCAATCAACTAGTATTGCCCTCATATTCTGATTTAACTCGGTTTGTTTCTCAAGGTATTTTGCAACAACGAACTTGGATTCTCTTAATCTGTAGTAGGTAAATATTTCCCAAACATATTCTGACACCTGGAATGGATCGTCCAGCCCCTCGCTATCGAAGTCTATTACTCCTTCTGGCAATCTCGCTTTCACTTCCTTTGTCTTATTGTCATTTTTAGCATTCAGCCGCAGTGTGGCAACATCGGTGACCTTTTCGACTTCATTGGATTTAACTGCTGAATCTTTAACTTTCACATTGGCCTCCTTCGGGTTTTCGTTACTAATTTCTTTCTTGTCTACCTTCACACCTTTGTCTTTGCCTTCGACGACAGCCTTTGACTTTGTAATAGTTGACTTCTTCCCAAGAGTATTTGCTGTCTTCTGACCCAGCAAGCTAGTTTTCTTAGTATCCGTGACATTCTTTCCAGTCAAATTCTTATTAGCTAGAACGGCCGTATTTGTTCTTTCCCCTAAAGGTAGCTTACTTTTTTTACCTTTCGTTGGTGAAGCTTCAGCTTTCCTCTTGCTATTCCTTAAATTATGCCGTGAAGCAACGGGTTCTTTCTTCTGTTGAGCTCGTGATTCCATGTTGCTGACTCTGTATTGAAATGTATCCTAATGAACACAACACAGACAAATTAATAATAGCTTAATTAATAATTACCTAGTCACATTAAATATGAAATATGTTGGCCTAGTAACACTTGAGCTGTCAATTATATTAATTATTAATTATAATTATATAATTATTGGCATCAAAAAGGAACAAACAACTGCACTGCACTACTTCTAGTAAACATTATTAGTTAATACGTACACGTAATAGGAACAGGTTACAGGGGAACACTCTACAGTGACCGACAACCGATGACGATGGCTCACGACCGTCTGACCGATACGAAATTACCAAAATCAAATGCAATGTCTGCAAAAACGATCAATCAAAAACGGAAACAACACAACTATCCTCTTCTATTTTTAAACGGGCTACTTTAATCGTCAAATTCTTTCGGAAATGCTTAAAATTAGAAACTACAAGTCAGTTTGGACCATGCAAAAACAATAAACAACAATAACGCGTTTCAACCATCAAAAACATGCAGGTTTACGGCACAGCCGAGACGACGCAAAAAATTGCAAATGCTAAAAAAAATGAGTTCTGATAGAACTTGACACACATGAAAAAATGAAATTATATTACCTTCAATATGTTAACACTGGTAGATGATAGTTCTTGATGGTCCGGAATTGGTCGGGGTCACGTTAGTTAAAATAAATGGTGATGTTTGTGGTTTGATGTCAATCAGAGTAAAAACCAATTGCGGAGACGGAGAAAAGACAAGAACTGCGGTCAATGTGGAGCGTAGAACGAGGTATATAATAATGTGGTGTGAATGTGACGTTTCCTTCAGCTGTACTGGACAAGTCTGCCGAGTAACCGACAAAAACACAGTCAGCGGTTAAAGTATTTTACCAACGGTCTCCTGCTCATTCGCCAGCGGGCTCTCCAAAGCGCTTCTCCCATTGGCTCAAAATTCAAAAATATTTCCTTCGTCGCTCTCATTGGCTCTCCCGCCCACACCGCTTCCCTCGTTGCGGGAGGCACACAAGGAATTTTAACCGCTCTTTCACACTTTCCAGTAGTTTTCAGTTACAAAAACAAAACTATTTAAATCACCCTCTGTCCACTTCCATTCCATTTCCATTGCTTACCATTATTATTATTTATTTTACATATTATTCTTACATTCTTACTTTATTCTATCATTCTATGTACATTCCAAATAAAAGGGTAAATATATTACTTTATTTAAATAAATAACTAACAGTTGATTATTGAGTCAGTATTCAGAAATTCAGACGAACTTGCATCTATTTCAATCAACTTCGACTTTAAACAAAGGTTTCATGTTCCAGTCATCCAGTTCCAGGCAACGGGTTTCTGACTGGTTGTGAAGAGAAAGAGACCTTTTTCTTACCTATCAGTTAGAATCGCTTAAAAATCCAACGTAGGTATAGTATAGTACGGACAATTAGCTGAACTACAAACTGTATCGTTGGTAGTGAAGAAGCATTCATGTGGGCACAAGGAAACGGTTGTGCGTATGTAGGTCCAGTACACATTCTATTTTGATTTTGACGAAAGTCTCCCCTTTTGTAGAAGTAATTTACTTTCATTTGGCTAAATCTCCAATTCAATTGATCAGAATTTTATGCGCCGTGATTTAATGAAGATAATTGATTCGAACTTTGTATATATGTTTTTAACAAATTAATGAAAAAGTGGGAATAATTGTGAGAGAAACACACACGTCGGCGGACGCACTGGTGAACTTCGCTATTTACATTTTGATCTTTTGTGTGTCGAACTGTGCTGCGTTAATTAACTTTGGAGGGCAGCAAAGGGGCCCACAATTCCCTTATTCCAGTTAAGTCAGTCTGGATATCAAATACTGACTGTCACAGCAGCAGCAGAGTTTGGCACAGGGGGTTGTTTTATTTTATTTTATTTAAGCACTAGTTAAGCACGTCCTTTTTTGAAACTTTTTTGGACATATCATTGGCCTATTACTAACCATACACTTCATACACCTTCATATTTCCTAGTTAAATTGTTTTTGTGATAGTAGATTGTTGACTAATGTAATGTAGTAATTAGCCCTTTTAAGCAAATTAATCTATCTGTGTACTATTTTCGAGTATGATTGAACATTTATATGTGTCATTCTTGCGCATGTACTACAATATTTGAACACATGAATGAAACCCTGCATATTAATAATAATAATAATAATAGTACATCGGCACGAAAATTATTGGGGGTAAAATACTTCTTCACCTACGGTATGTTTTGTTTTTTTTAGGATCTATGCACTTTAGGTAGGTATGTCCTGACTGATGGGTTGACAGTGAACATCACAGTGGAAGTGGTGGTGGTGGTGGCCGTTGCCCGTTAACTCGAAACAAAATAAAAAAATCGATTTAATTTATTTAAAGTAAATCTAATGCACATTCCCATTTATTGACTGATCCGAATAAATACCGTGCTTCTGACATGAATTGAATTGAGGTTAACCATTCACATTTCACAAATTAATATGACATGCCTCTACCACTAAAAATCGTCACCCTAATTAACCGCAGATCGTAAATACATGCACATTCTTTATTAGGGTGAAGGCTTGCAATTGTGTTCGGCTGATAAATGTGATCGCCCCCTTTTCACCCAGTGTCAAATGCCAATCGAAATCTGACATACCTATACTCAATGTGAAGTTCGGTACCCGAAGCTTCGAAACCAGGTGTGTTCAATTTCGGTTGACCGTTGACACTGGGCATAAAAGGGGGCGACCGCATTTATCAGCCGACCACAATTGCAAGCCTTCACCCTACGCCGTAAATAAACCAATACTACTATGGCGTAATAAAAAATTGAAGGCTAAAGTAAGGCGCGGGTCCACACTCTTCCGGTAATCGGTCGTAACTTCGAAACTATATCTTCGAAACCATAACTTCGAAAAGCCACAACTTCGAATGTTTATTTGTTCGAAAATCCATAACTTCGAAAGTTTAAATCCATAACTTCAAATGTTTATTTCTTCGAAAAGCCATAAGTTCGAACGGCAGTATTTATCCAAATAATAGTAGTGTAATTTTTATTTAAGAAAAATTTTCTGTGGTTAATGCAAAACTTTATGTATTGGCAGTACGATGGGTATTGCAGGATATAGTACTTTGTAGCATAGCATAGAAATTGTGACCGTGAACCCATATCACGGTCACAACTTCGAAATGCAAATCTTCGAAACCACAAATTCGAAACTATTTCTTCGAAAAACCACAATTTCGAAAATAATTTCTTCGAAAATCCACAATTTCGAATGTTTAAATCTTCAAAAATCCACAACTTCGAATGTTTATTTCTTCGAAATGCAATTTCTTTAAATGACAAATTCTTCAAAACCTATAGAAGTCAAACGACGACACATTAACAAGACGTATTTTCTCAGTGTACATATATATTTTTTTCCATGGGTTTTTTCCAACAAACGAATAGCTTCCGACTTATGGCGTGTATACGTGTGCCATTATGGTGTTTATGATTATAACAACTTAACAGGCATACAAAATAATGCGTGAAGTTAACCGCATGTTCTAATAATGAAAACAAGTTGTAGCTTTTATGTAATAATATTATAATATATTTTAGAATGGACAACAAAAAATAAGAAAAATTAAATCAATGATATTACGCTAAAATAAAAAATAATGCTTAACTATTAACTACTAGGAACCAAGCCCGAGTTTAAGAAACTCGGGGCTAGTAAGGAGTTTATTAAAACTGACTATTCCTTATTTTTTGTTGTCTATTTTGATTTCCTTTTAAACTCCCAGTGATCTCGATTTGAATTTATTTCTTGACCACGTAGCCACTTAAAACTGACTATTCCTTATTTTTCTTCTCTATTTTGATTTCCTTTTAACCTCCCCAGTGCAGTGCTCTCGATTCGAATTTATTTCTTGACCTCGTAGACACTCACATTGAAAATGGAGCAGGGGGCAC
>JAQFZC010002620.1:0-22122 GCA_034695205.1 Dicyrtoma fusca
GAGTTTATGGTTTCGAGTTCATGGTTTCGAGTACGTGGCATTCGAGTAAATAGTTTTCGAGTACGTGACCGGCAATCGCTCCTTCAACTTTCTGGCATTCCCTCGCAGCTTGCTCTCATATTCTGGTTCACTTTTAGTCTAGCTTATAATCTTCAAGTTTCGGCTGAGCTTACAGTTACTTAGTACTTCTTCTTCAATATGTCCAACAACCTAGGTGGTATAACAATGAAAAACAATGTATTAGTGACGCCAACCACTCTGGCAATAATACAGAAATCAGTCCAACAAGGAGAGTATCTTCAGGCCCATCCGTACAAATGGAACAAGGCCACCAATCGGCTAGAAGTAGTAAAGTCTAAGAAACGCCTTGTGATTTGGGGTATAAATGTTTTTGTTTCCTATGCATACTACGCATTTCTACTGGTACAGTGTTACAGGGTTCAGAAAAATGACGACACGCCAATTTTCACAAAGATTTTTCTCGTCTATTCTGTGGCTGTGTTTGCCTTGCTCCCATGTCATCATTTGCTCATCATTCTAAAAATGAGAGAAATTCCAGAATACTTTAATCATTTGATGGACTATCTTCAGGAGTTTCAGGGTAAAGCAATTATGCATAGGAATAATATCTTGCTTCTTTTTATGTACTTATTTATGTCCAGCGGTAATTAAAGTGTTACATACTTATTTTAATGTATTTTAAAGACACATTCGTTCTGAAAGGATCCAAACAGCCGGAAGCGATCAAAATGTTGCAAATGTTTGTAGTTTCACTGTACATTGGAGTCAATATGATCGCCTCGCTTATAATGATGGTCGCTCTAGTTCGTCCAGACCTGCCGAGCTTACTTAGCTCAATCCTTCTAAACAATGATGAAATGATACGAGGTGGCATTCCGTGGTGTGTGGCACTGTCGCTATGTCATTTATTCAAACTACAAATCATGTACCTTATTGCTTCTACCTGTGTACTGCTGCCCTTTTTAGAAATCCCTCCTGTCTTTCAGAAGCTAGTGCTTCTCAATGAATTAAGGTATACTCTTACACAGACAATTTCTACCGCACTAACAGCAATCTGTAGTAAATAGTAAATATTTAACCCTTTCGAAACGGTAATATACTTAATTTTAAATATTTTCGGAAAGGGCAATTTCCAGTTTTGAATGTTTTTTAAAATGGTAACTTATAGTTTTGGCCATTTTGAAAACGGCAATTTCTAGATTTTTGATCTTTTAAAAAGGTGCTATTAACAAGTTTTGACCGTTTTGAAAAAGCGTTTTTTACTAGTTTCGACTGTTTGGAAAAATTTAATTTATAGAATTAAGCACTTTTGTAAAGCATGGTTTCCATGGTTCCCCAGTTTCTAATAGGTTAATTATTTAATAACTGGACTTTTTAGCTCAAAAACCTGTCAAATTACACACAATGGACTGCGGAAAATGAACCCAATGCTGAGGAAATACCGGGAGCTTCAGCTACTCATAGAAGCCCATAGCAGAGTGTATAGCTTTTCTATAGCTTACAACAAAGTCGTACTCGCCCTCACTGCTACCTACTCTTTATATGGAGCATTAAAATTCAGTGGACTGGTAGCTTTGCTGCTGGGCGTTACTGGGGCAAATGCCGTTATGTATCTGGGCGTCCAATTTAGTGCCCTTGGGGAAGTTCACAATCGCTCGACAGGGCTGCTGTCTCAATGGAAGTCTTACACGAATACGGTTGGGTCATCATCAGCAGGAATGCAGGGCAGGGCAAAGTACTTTCGAATTTGCTTGGGTTCAATGGCTACTTTGAAATTGAATGTGTTGAAAATGTACTTTATCGACAAGCCCATGGTTCTCACACTGTTTCAGTTCCTGTTGGAATCACTGGTAAACCTTTTAATCTTGTACCCTTAATTGGTTTTCCTGAAAAACAGTTTTTTCCTTTGGTTATGTTACTATAACTATAACTTGACTAAAATTGCTCCGAGAGAGGATGTATGTAATAAAATTTTGTTTTGAATCCTTCAAATAAACAAAGCTGTCATTTACCTTTCTGAGTCTAGCCATTTTACGTACCGTAATTAAAACTCAAAGTGGCATTGATTATTTTTTTCGTAAATTATAAAAACTAGTAGTACTCGTCGTAAGTGGAATTTTTATTGTGAGCCTCTTTTGTTCTCTTTGGCTGGGCACAGTAGTAGGAGCTATTATGGATTGATGTTTTAATTAATTTATGAATTATTAAATAAATGAATAAAAACTTCGAAAAACAAAAATATTTCAGCCTCAACGGTTGAAAACCATATTTGCAAGGAAACACACTCTTTGTACAACTCGCTGACGTAGCGCAAGTTAGCATAAAGCTCTTTAAGTATTCCTATATGGTTCATTAGATGTAAAAAATACCGATTTTGTTGAATAATTAAAGCCTAGAAGCAAGCAGCAGTTATCTAAGATCCAGATAGTTATCCAATTATTTCGATACTTTTCTATGAATATTTTGAGTACCTCGTCAAAAGCAGAACCTTGTCCTTCTTCCGGCGTGATTAAGCAAAGGTATTTTAATTAGATTTATATAACTTTGATTGAGAAGCCAAACAACTTATCTCTACACTAAATAACAATCGTTGCAGTGACGAACTATAATTAACTTGTTTGCAACTAATTCTACTCACATTCGGTATACCAATTTTTTCTTCTTTTTGTGCTTTTTTTGTACACGTGTTGGCTAATTACACTCTTAGGCATGGGCCTATTTTTTATTGAGATCACAAAACACAGCCGTGTACGCCAAAACGACGGAATAAGCATTATACGCAATGAGACTCTCATGAACAACTAATCTCTACACTCGTCACTCTGTATACACTCATTGAGATGCAAACCTTTCTTTTTTGAGATAGAAATATCAAGAAAATTGAACGTTTTGCTTCTTCCAACACACATAAACACACGTAATAGAAAACAATCCCATCTAGTTCAATCAAAATTGACTGACGTGCGCACTTAGCAAGACCATGGATCCTTGCAAATAGGTGGGCTACCTGAAAATATATTGCAAGGACATTCTAAAACTTCCAACGTGAAACGATACTACACTTAATATTTTCCTTGGCAGATTTTTAAATCTTCATGGGTAGATTTTTACAGATTTTGCATTTGATAACATAACCGCAAATTGTCAATACTATTAAGTAAAAAATGGCCACTTTACAGAAACCAAGCATGGCATGGGCAGCTTTTATAGTAATTTCAAAACTCTGCCTTATCCCCTTTGATTTTAATTGTAAAACAGGACGAATTAAACAACATACCTCTATGGTGAAAAGATTAACTTGCAACGTCTACTTTGCTGCTTTAATTGTCAGCTCTTTTCACCTTGTAAAACAACTTATTCGCGCAGTATTTTCCGTGGGCAGTGAAGTTGATTTCAATAATTTGTCACTTCACTCTTATATGACTGGCGCCTGGATAACCGCAATTTACATTATCGTAAACTTCCAACAACGGCAGAGTGACGCCATGAAAACTTTCCGTCTCCAATCTTTTTCTTCTTTTAATGTACGATGTTCATTGACTCGCATTCTTTTATGTTCTGTAGAGAAATATACGCTTTTTCTTCTGTATTACAACCCATGTACTAAATAGTACGCGGGTCACCGGAAGTATTTTTAATGTTTAAGTGTACAGAAAGTATTGTAAGCCTAACTTTTTAGCCAGTGAATAGTTTAAATTAAATGATAAAAACTTTTAAGTCTCTTTTAAGTGTCAAAATTGTTGTTTGTAGCCTTTTATTGTAAGTAAATTCAGCGTAGTAAAACGGTTAGTTTGAATAATATGCGGGTCTCTAATTGTACGCGGGGGTCCAAGGGGCCGAATAGAATAGTACACGGGCGTTCTATTCGAGAATTTACGGTACTATGCTATTTAAAACAGTAATTATACATTCTCATGTATAATTACTCTCCTCATCTGTTCTCTTTTCCAAAGCACAGTAGTCGGGGATGATATTGATTGACGTTTTAATGAATAAAAACTCCAAAAAACAAAACTATTGCAGTAAACAGTTGAAATACGGATTTTGTTAACTACTTAAATCCTAGGAGCAATCAGCAGTTATCTCAAACTCATTGTAAATCCAATTATTTTGATACTTTTCTATGAATATTTTGAGTACCCCGTCACAAGCACAGAACCCCTTTCCTTTTTCTTGCGTAATTAAGTAAAGGTAATTTCAATGAGAGTTATAGGACTGTGATTAAGCAGCAAAATAACTTATTAGCTCTATACTAAACAACAATCAGTGCAGTCACCAACCATGATTAACTTGCTTCTTTGTGTGCCATTTTTGCACACGTTTTGGCTAGTTACACTCATAGATATGGGCCTATTTTTCATTGAGATCACAAAACACAGATGTGCCCCCAAAAAAGATGGAATAAACCTTATGCGCAACTAGACTCTCCTGAATAACTAAGCTCTACACTTGGCACTCTATACACCCATCAGGATGACAACCCTTTTCTTTTTTGAAATAGAAATATCAAGAAAATTGAACATTTTGCTTCTCCCAACAAACTTACATACATGGAGTAGAACAGAAACCAATCTAGTTCAATCATAATTGACTGACGTGTACTTGGCAATAAGACCATTGATCCTTGCTACTAAGAGGGCTATCTGAAAATATGCATTTAGCTAGGACATTTTTAAACTTACTGCCAGCGTGAAAAGACACTACACTTAAAATATTCCCGGGTAGATTTTTACAGATTTAGGATTTGATAACATTACCGCATTTGTCAATCCAAATAAATCAAAAAGATGGCCATTTTACAGAAACCCAGCATGGCATGGGCAGCACTCGTAGTAATTTCAAAACTCTGCCTTATCCCCTTTGAATATAATGGTAAAACAGGGCGAATTAAAAAACATACATCCTTGATAAAAAGAATAACTTATAACATCTACTTTGTTGTTTTAATTCTGTGCTCGTTTCACCTTCTAAAACAACTAATTCGCTTAGTATTTTCCATGGGCAGTGAAGTTGATTTCAATCACTTGTCACTTCACTCCTATTTGACTGGCGCCTGGATAACCGCCATTTACATAATGGTGAACTTCCAACGGCAGAGCGATGTGGTCGTTAAAATTTGGAACGAAATCTGCAGGGACGAAAACTATTCCACGAAAGCTGAAATCCAACGAAATAGTGTTTTGAAATTTTTTAATCTGTCAGTGCAAGAAATGCTTTTAAAGGCTCTGCCCCTGGTCTATGTCATTAGTGAGACATTTCTGCTAGTTGTGGTTTTGCACGACCCAACAAGACCTCAACTGTTCATTCACATTTTGAGGGAAGACCAGAGAACACCCATGGCTTGGTCCTGTTTTATTTTTCTTGAAGTTTTAGTAATGAGCATTGCGGCAAGTGCTATTTACTTTACATTGTATCTGCATCTATTGTTTTTCGAGAGTTCCAATGCGAGACTCAGAAGAGCAGTGGCCAGACTACGGACGTAAGTTCTGACTAATGAAACACTATTGCTTACTTATTTTCTTATGTGTAGCTCTGCAACTGGTAACACGATTACGAACGACATTACGTGGGCCAGGTAGTTTGTTTTAAATTCTCGTTGAAACAAGGAATTTGGAGAATTCAAATATTGCCACAATTTCAAGAATTTTTTTTAACATTTCTTAACAATTACCTACCTAAACTACATTTTGAATTATTTATTTCACAGTATAGAGGAAACGTTCGTTTTAGAGTATAAGTTAGTATTGAAAACATGAGTGAACCGTAGGGTATTTGTTAGGAATTCAGCAATGTTTTGTAATTTGTCTGACAGTAAAAATTTGATTGAAAAGTGGCATAAAAAAAAGAGTATGTCATACTTGAAACCTATGTTTCACATCTAAAGGCAAAATGTTACTAATTATTAGGGACAATGGATGGGCAACAACAGCAACCTGTACAAGAGAAGGAGTCAGCGAGTCCGTTAAAAACTGCCGCTACCTCCAACTTTTGATTCACCTCTTTAACGAAAGCAACTCTAAGTCAATTTTTAACATCAAAATACTTTCACTTTCTATCGCAATTCTGGGTTGGTTTTTCGCTATTAAGTTGCATTCACAGGATATACTGGTTGCATTCGTGAACGGTTTGGTGGGCGTGGACGGCAGCGTCTTCTACTGCCTCACCTATGAAAAGGCATTCCAGGTCCCTGTTCAGATGGCGCTCTACAAAGCTAACATTTTAATTTCTTTAAGGAAACTCGTAGAAAGCCAGAAGTTAAGCCTGCGAAGAATAAGAATCCAGAAGAACAAATGGATTTTGAACAAAGGAAAAGACAGAATGGAGCTTGAACTGGTGCGCACTATTCGTTCAATTCCTAATTCTGGGATTAAAGTGGGAAGTTTCCACACAATGGAAAGGATGTCAACTCCCAATTTCCTTGATTTTGCAGTCCGACACATTGCATCACTTTTGCTCACATTCCGTTGATTAACTGAACATTGTATACATATACAAATACAGTAGATTAACCAGGGCTATCATTTTCTATTGATTCAAACCTTAAAGTCCAGCCCAAGGCCTGGGCCTAATATCCTATGTCTATTTAATTTTAACAAATTACAGAAACGAAGCAAACATTTGTAACTAGAAAATTAAAATTGTAGTTGCTTACCCTTCATTGTCAGTTTTTTCAGCTTAGTAAAGCATGTATGTAAGGGAAAAAGTATACATAACATACATCACACATTGTTGTAATAAAATTGGTCTCTGTCCTGTTTGTACTCACAAACGTCAGTCGTATATTCTATCATGAAATCAAGGCCGATGTGAAGTTGCGTTGTTTATTTCTTTATTAAATTAAGACGAACTAGCTGTACTCATCGTAACAGGAATTTCTATTTTAAACCAATTCGGTTCTCTTTGCCTATGCACAGTAGTCTGAGATGATATTGATTGACGTTTTTATAAATAAATTAATAAAAAAGCCTCAAAATAAACAATAACATCCAGTAAACAATTTACCTACCGTAAATCCTCTAAATGAACGACCGCGTACTATTCCATTCAGCCTCTCGTACCCCCGTGTAGAATTAGCGACCCGCGTATTAATATAGACCCGCGTATTATTCAAACTAACTGTTTAAATACTCTGAATTTAGTTGGAATAAACAGTCTAAAAACAAAAATTTTGACAATTGTAAGCGACTTAGAAGCATGTATCATTTAATGCAAGCTATTCAGTGGCTAAAAAGTTGGTTTTACGCTAATTTCTGTACACTTAAACACTGAAAACAGGTAATTTCTACGTCTATTTTAAATTCAGTCGTCAAATCACTGTAATTCCAACGTTTCTGTAAAAATAAAAGTAGTAGTAGTAAGTAAAACATAGCTTGTATTGTATACTGAGGCGAATGTCTATTGTAATTGTACAACAGTGACTTAATAAAGTTTTTATATATTATAACTTCTGATGTAACGATCGCTGCAATGTATTCGGCCCGGGTATAAAACTTACCATAAAAACAATAAAATCAATTAGCTTGAATTACGGTTTTGCTTGCCAAATAAGCGGTGGTACTAAGGGAATTAGGTTTACATTGCTTGTGTCGCTCCTGTCTGGGGCGATGGACTTTTCAGATCAGTATTGGATTTCATTCCAAGGTAGTTACCTGAGCATGTAATTAACAATTCAACAAAACATAGCGGCAGTTTACTGCAATATTATTTGACAATAAAAAACCAACTTTATTAACGAAAATAGCTTTTCCCCATATTTGTTAACTGGTTTGGTTTTCAAAGGAATTCCTTAAGAGTGCATAACTAAACATTTTTTGCATTACCCAAGTTTGCTGTACAATTACTCAAAATTATATGCATATTATATTATATGTAAGATATTTGAATGAGCACATGTAAAAAGGTTATGTGTTAGTAACAATTCTGATAGTTAGAAGTAAGGTAATATGTAAAGCATCACCAGTTGAAAATCATATTTATAAGGAAACCTCACACTCTTTGTACAACTCTTTGAAGTGGCGTACGTCAGTATAAAAAGCTTGAGCATTCCAATATGGTTTATTGGAAGTAAAATATCGATTTTGTTGAATAATTAAAGCCTATTGGAGCAAGCAGCAGTTATCTCAGACTCATTATAAATTCAATTATTTTGATACTTTTCTATGAATATTTTGACTACCCCGTCAAAAGCAGAACCCATTCCCTTCTTCCGGCGTAATTAAGAAACGGTAGTTTTAATGAGATTTATGACAGTGATTAAGAAGCAAAATAACTTATCTCTACATTAAACACCAATCAGTGCGGTCACCAACTATAATTAACTAACAAGTAGACGTATTCACATGTGGCATATCTTTCGTTCTTCTTTGTGTGCTATTTTTACACATATTTTGTCTAATTACTAGTAATTACAATCAAAGACATGGGGATATTAATCTATGAGTTCACAAAACACCGACCTACATGTTCAAAAACAAGGAATAAATTTTATATGCAAAGAACAATTGATCTGTACACCCGGCACTCTACACTCATAATAATGAAACCATTTTTACTTATTGCGATAGACATATGAAAAAAATCGAACATTTTGCTTCTTTAATCACACCCCCCTTCACACATACGAAATAGAAAAGAAACCAAATTACCAGAATAAACATCAACTGACGTGTACTTGACAATACCATAGATCCTACAAGACTGGTTTTGTTATCTGAAAATCTGTAGCTAGGACATTCTTAACCTTGCCGCACCGTAAAAGCAAAGCTTAACATTTTTATGAGAAGATTGTAACAGATTCGGCAATAATTTAATAACATTACCGCAATTCGTCATTACAAATCAGTCAAAAACATGGCCACCTTACGTAAACCAAGCATGGCATGGGCAGCACTCGTAGTAATTTCAAAACTCTGCTTTATTCCCTTTGATTATAATAGTAAAACAGGGCGAATTCAAAAACATACATCCATGATGAAAAAAATAACTGATAACGTCTACTTTGCTGCTTTAATTCTCTGCTCGTTTCACCTTCTAAAACAACTAATTCGCATATATTGTTTGTCCACTGGTAGTGAAGTTAATTTCAATCACTTGTCACTTCACTATTATTTGACTACAACTTGGATAACCTCAGTTTACATTATTGTAAACTTCCAACGGCAGAGCGATGTGGTAGTTAAAATTTGGAACGAAATCTGCAGGGACGAAAACTATTCCACAAAAGCTGAAATTCAAGGAAATAGTGTTTTGGATTTTTTTAATCTGTCAGTGCAAGAAATGCTTTTAAAGACTCTGCCCCTGGCCTTTATCGTTACTGTTCCATTTCTGCTGGTTGTGGTTTTGCATGACCCAACAAGACCTCAGCTGTACATTCTAATTCTGAGGGAAGACATGAGAACACCCTTGGCGTGGTCGTTGTTTCTTTTTCTAGAAGTTTTCGTAATGAGCTTTCCGGCAAGTACTTGTTACTTTTCATTGTATCTGCATCTCCTCTTTCTTGAGATTTCCAATGCGAGACTCAGAAGAGCAGTCGCCAGACTACGGACGTAAGTTATGACTAATAAAACCCTATTTCTTAGTTATTATTGCGCATTGCGCGGGTCATCAGCATCATGAATTTGAATAGTAGGCGGGCGCACTATTATAAAAATTATGTTATGTCATACTTGCAATTTATTTTTCACAGCTAAAAGCAGTTTGTTAATTTGTAGGGACAATGGAAGGACGGTCAAAGCAGCCCATACAAGAGACAGCGTCCGCGAGTCTGTCAAAAACTCTCGTTACCTCCAACTTTTGATTCATCTCTTTAACGAAAGCAACTCAAAATCAATTTTCCCCATCAAACTACATTTACTTTCTCTGACAATTCTAGGTTGGTTTTTCGCTATTAAATTGCACTCACAGGATCTACTTGTGGCATTCGTCAATAGTTTGGTGGCCGTGGACGGCTGCGTCTTCTACTGCCTTATCTACGAAAAGGCATTCCAGATCCCTGTTCAGATGGCGCTCTACAAAGCTAACATTTTAATTTCTTTAAGGAAACTCGTAGAAAGCCAGAAGTTTAGTCTGCGAAGAATAAGAATCCAGAACCACAAGTGGTTTTTGGACAAAGGAAAAGACGGAATGGAGCTTGAACTTGGGCGGACAATTCGTTCCATTCCGAATGCTGGGATTAAAGTGGGAAGTTTCCACACAATGGAAAGGATGTCGACTCCCAATTTCCTTGATTTTGCAGCTCGACACATTGCCTCACTGTTGCTCACATTGCGTTGATTAATTTAAAATTGAATACACACAAATACAGCAGCTTACCCAAGCCATCATTTTCTTTTGATTCACGCTTTACATGTCAAAAATTCATATCCGAATAGTGATCACAGTGCGATATGAGTTACAAAAGCACACAATGTGCATGACCAAACAATTTTTAATTTATAGACTGACGATAAGTTTGTCCTTGCTTACCTTGCACAGTGGGGTTGCTTAATTCATGCAAAACGTTTACTAAATCAGAGCTACATCACTTCCGATGGGAATATCATACATCTTAATTGTAGCACTTGTATTGTGACGGCACTTGTATTTACTGAATCGGCATTAATATATAATCTTCTGATAAGAAATATGTTCTATCAGGAAAGCAAGGCCGATGTGAGCACCGTGTAGTTATATTATCCATAGCACTAAAAATATATTTAATCATTTTCATTTAATCCTAGTCCTGAATGCTAAGTATTAAAGATAAACACTTTTGCAGTATCATGCCTTGAATGTATGTTTAACTGCTACACCCCAACTTAAGTGTCTACAAATATCATAGGGGATCGAAAATCTTATTCCAAGCTATTCACATGTAATGTTTTCGATCCACGTTTTATCCATAAAAGGAAATATACTTGAACCCAATACTGAGGAAATACCGGGCGCTTCAGCTACTCGCCCATATAGCAGAGTGTATAGCTTTTCTGTAGGGTACAATAAAGTCGTACTGACCCTCACTGCTACCTATAGTCGCTATACTGTGCGTTAAAATTCATTGGATTGGTAGCTTTGCTGCTCGGCGTTACTGGGGCAAATGCCGTTACGTATCAAGGCGTCTAATTTAGTGATACAGGAGAAGTGCACAATCGTTCGACAAGGCTGCTGTCTCAATGGAAGTCTTACACGAATACGATTGGTTCCTCATCAGCAGGAATTCAGGGCAGTGCAAAGTATTTTTGCATCTACTTGTGTTAAAAATGTACTTAAGCGACAAAAGCCTATGGCTCTAACATTGTTTCAGTTTCTGTTGGAATCTTTGGAAAACCTTTTGATCTTGTACCTTTAATTTTACTCCGTGTACATTGGGATTTCCCGAAAAACGGTTGTTTTAATATTTTTTTTAATGTTAATAATAATATTTGATTACCATTTCCCCTCATTCTCTATTAATTGCTTTTTAAATCATTCAAATTGTAAGAACCAGAGTGAGCAGATCACCTTGGCTGATAATTTCAGCCTGCCTGCCAGGATCTGGCAGAGTCCAACAAGGACGGAAAAAGAGGCATAGAGCAGGAGTGAGTAGGGACGACGTAGCAAGGTGGGAAGTCGGTCCTTTATGCATGTACTTTTAGTCATTAGCAACCAACCGCAGTGATAATAAAGCGGGGTAGCTGGATGGTTCTTTGTGTGTGGAAGTTCAAGGGGAAGACAAATTAGTTTGTCGCTGGAGAAAATCTAGGTTAAGCTATAAATAAAGTAAGAGGGGAATGAGATAAGATTAGTGAGTGTTGGCAATGAGTTGATTGGCGGGTCGTCTCTAGGAGGCGGTGAAGATCTGGACAGCCGGGCCGTGGAAGTGGGAAGTTGGACGGCGGGTTCTCAGTTCCGATCTGTATTTCAACGAGTAATCATCGTCGGTTCGTATTACAGAGTGTAACTCATTTTCCCAGTTCATTCCCCACGGATTCATCTCTTATTTCTTTAGTAACTTGTTTGTTACTATTTTTCATTAGCTAGTAGGCTAGTAAGTATATCATCATCCTAATAATAAAATTCAAATGATGTTTTTTTTTGGTGTCCCGGTGTTCACCCCCCCCCCCCCCTCCCCTCCAACGTCCATCCTAAAATTGAAACTTACAATTGACGTATACAAGTTGTTGTAATGTTAAGTTCGGAAACAAACATTACTTTTAGCAATAAACCGCACAGCAACAATTGACGAATAGAATTGTAATGTTAAGTTCACAAACGCTTTTTAATTCAAAAAATTACTTTCAAAACAATTACTTTTAGCAATACACCGCACAGCAACAATTGGCAACGATTTATATTTTTGTTTATTTTTTTTGAATGTAGCTTGCATCAACAAACATAATAAAAACTCTGTGAATCAAATCATCATAATAATAAAATTCAAATGATGCTTTTTTTGGTGTTTTCACCCTCCCTCCAATTGACATTTGCGATTGTCCTGCCCCACACATCCAATAATGAATTCTAAAGTTCAAATAATCTGTTTAACGTACAAAATTACTTTGCTGTTACAAATAATCCGCAGACCAAGTATTGAGAAAGCTAAACAACGTTTTTGTTTGTTTTCTTAAATATGAAACTGGATATACTTAACTTTGCTTTCAAAAGGAACTGGATACGCGTCACTATGCTTCGGTAGCTTATGATGCCATTTTTAAACGTTCCAAATTATGTTTAAGCGTGATCCAATTCCTGGCTTTAGCATTTTAACTTTTTGTGGCTAAACATACTTATAACGTTTAACTGTCCGCAGGACGGGCGCAAAACATTGTATACCCAGAAATCACTGGTGACTCTTTCTTCACTGTTACAAATTAGCAACTTTTTAGAAAACAAATAAACTCAAAATTCAGTGTCTCACATTACATCCTATTACTAATTATCTCCGTCCGTAGGACGGGCCTCTTACTTGTAAGTTTATGTTTGGAGGATTCAGCTCGCTAACCAGGCGGCTGAATTTCAGAGTCATTGGTGAATGCCAATCAAAGGGTGCGAATAAATAACTGATGGATTTCGCAGAATTGGATTAGCTTTAGAAGTGACCTTTTATTGCATTCAACTGGCATACTAAGGTTAGAGTCCGATAGTGAGACGACATTCTCTAGTGAATCTTAAGCCGAGTCGAGGGGAGTAGTACGGGGAGTGAAGTAGGAGTTCGGCGAGCCAGGTCAGGGCTCTGGAACTCGGTGACCCAGGGAGAGGAGGTGAGGACTCGATTCTCCGAATAGGGGATCCATTACTCCTCAAGTCGGGAAAGGGAAGTGAGGACTCTAAGGGCCAAGCTGAGAGTCCAATGCTCAGCAATTCGGTCCGAGGAGGGGGAGCCTCGATTCCCCTAAGCAAGGATCAAAAACTCGGCGACCCAAGAGAGAAGGGAGGGAGTTTGCTAGCCCAGGACGAGGATTAAGGAGGCTCGGGTCGGGGCCGGGGCAGGGGTCTGCGGGGTCAAGCAGACACCATCTTAGCATCAGTTTACTCGGGATTCCAAGCATCTGCATCGAGCTTAGGCTCTTCTTCGTAAGAGAAGAAGTCTACACGCAGTGTCACCCAGATTGGAGTGTCGCGATTACGAGTGAGAGACTGGGTCACCTCGCTATGTCCCAGGAGGGACGCTGAAGGAGTAAGCGAGGATCGACTCTCAATGGAGGCTCAAGCATACGAGTTCTGGCGAAAACTGTGTTGCAAAATTAACATGTCTGTCGTTTACTTTCCTGAGTATCTAGCTGTTTTAGGAACCTACTTTGATTTAAGCTCAAAGTTGCATCGCTTATTTCTTTATTAAATTAGACGAACTAGGTGGACTCGTCGTAAGTGGAATTTCTATTGTGAGCCTCGTCGGTTCTCTTTTCATTGTGTACAGTAGTCGGAGATGATACTGATTGACGTTTTAATAAATAAATTAATGAATGAAAACTCCAAAAAACACAAAGATTGCCGTAAACAGTTGACATAGCTTATTAAAAGTACATTGGTCAAAAAGAGGATACCTTATTGCGAAACTCTACTTAATTAAAACGATTGTTTGACAAACCTTTAATTATAGGCTTAGTCTTCTGTTTGCTAGCAACAGCAATTCGCCATAGAAACCAGGTAGAATGAACTGCCTAGGCTATGCACCAGGAAGAAAAATATAAAACTAAGAATAGTAGCTTAATTTCCCTAACCCCTGCCTGCGTCGCTTTTGTCTGGGGCGATGGATTTCAGATCAGTATTGGATTTCACTCCAATGCCGTTACCTGAGTATGTAAATATAAATTTTGAACAAAAAATAGTGGCAGTTCATTACTTTTTGACAATAAAAGCCAACTTTGCTTTGGTAACGAAAATAGCATTTCCCCATTTTGTAATCTGGTTTGGGTTTCAAAGGAATTTCTTTTCTTAAGGGTGCATCCGCATAACTAAACATTTTTTGAATTAGCCAAGTTTATTGTCCAACTACTGAAACTTATATGCATAATTTATTATATGTAAGATATTTGAATGAGCACACGTAAAAAGGTTATGTGTTAGTAACAATTCCGATCGTTAGAAGTAATGTAATACGAAAAGCATCAACGGTTGAAAACCATACATATTTGTAAGGAAACCTCCCATTTTTTGTACAACTTGCTGACGTGCCGTAAAACTCAGTATTAAAAGCTTTGAGCATTCCCATACGGTTCATTGGAAGTAAAATATCGATTTTGTTGAGTAATTAACGCCTATTGGAGCAAGAAGCAGTTATCTCAGACTCATTGTAAATTCAATTATTTTGATACTTTTCTATGAATATTTTGACGACCCCGTCCAGAGCAGAACCCTTTTCCTTCTTCCAGCATGATTATTAAGCAAAGGTATTTTTAATGAGATTTATATGACTGTGATTAAGAAGCAAAATAACTTATCTACTTTAAATAACAATCAGTGCAGTACCAACGATGATTAACTAACAAGTAGACCTATTTACATGTGGCATATCCTTCGTTCTTCTTTGTGTGCTATTTTTACACATATTTTGGCTAATTACAATCAAAGGCATAGGCCTATTAATTTTTGAGATCACAAAACACGGACCTACTAGTAACAAAAGAACGAATGAGTACATTTTATATATAATGAACACTCGATCTCTACACTCGGCAGTCTACACTCATTGGGATGAAGCCCTTTTTATTTGTTGCGATAGACATACTAAAAAATCGAATATTTTGCTTCTTTAATCACACCTACTTTTACACATACGAAATAGAAATGAAACCCAATCATCAGAGTCAACATTAACTGACGTGTATTTGACAGGACCATTGATCCAGTAAAACTGGTTTTGCTATATGAAAATCTGTAGCTTGAACATTCTTAACTTTCCCGCAACGTAAAAAACTAGTCGTAGCATTTTTCTGAGAAGATTTTAATATATTCGGCAATAATTGAATAAAATTCCCTCAACTCGTCATTACAAATAAGTCAAAAACATGACCACCTTACGTAAACCTAGCATGGCGTTGGCAGCGTTCGTAGTAATTTCGAAACTCTGTTTTATTCCCTTTGATTATAATTGCAAAACAGGTCGAATTCAAAAACATACATCCATCATGAAAAGAATAACTTGCAACGTCTACTTTGCTGCGTTAATTCTCTGCTCTTTTCACCTTCTTAAACAACTATTTCGCATATTATATTTTCCCACTGGTAGTGAAGTTAATTTCAATCATTTGTCACTTCACTCTTATTTAACTGTCGCCTGGTTAACCGCAGTTTACATTATTGTAAACTTCAAAATAAAGGGTGAAGTGATGGTCAAAATTTGGAACGAAATCTGCAGGGGCGAAAACTATTCCCCAAAAGCTGAAATCCAATTAAATAATAACTGTGTTTTCGAATTTTTTAATCTGTCAGTGCAAGAAATGCTTTTGAAGGCTCTGCCCCTGGTCTTGGTCATTACTGAGACGTTTCTGCTAATTGTGGTTTTGCATGACCCAACAAGACCTCAGCTGTACATTCAAATTTTGAGTGAAAACCAGAGGACACCCTTGGCTTGGTCGTGTTTTATTTTTCTTGAAGTTTTTGCAATGAGCTTTGTGGCAAGTACTTATTACTTTTCGTTGTTTCTGCATCTCCTGTTTTTCGAGATTTCCAACGCAAGACTCAGAAAAGCAGTGACCGGACTGAGGACGTAAGTAGTGACGAATATTTAACCGTATTTACGCATTATTTTCCTGTGTGCTGCTTTTCAGCTGGTAAAACGTTTACGAGAGGTAGATTGTTTTAAGTTCCGGCTCAAATCATGAATTTCGAGAATTGAAATATTGCCGGAATTGTATGAAATATGAAAATAGTTGTAGCTTTTCTTAACAAATTCTTTGTATTTACTCTACAAGTTCTCTGTAATGTCACAGAGAAAAAGTTCATTTTAGTAAATTAGTTTTGATGACAAAAATAGATACAATTTCTGGAAACTGGATATGGTGAGAACGAATTGAAGTGGAAAACATGAATATTTATTAAAGTAAAACACTTTTGGGAATTTTTGGAATTCGTTGAGAGTTTATTAAAATCGTGAGTAAACGGTAGGGTACTTGTTAGTAATTTCTGTTTACAGGAAATGTTGAGGGTGTACCTAGAGTTTTGGAAGTATACTAATAATCTTGTATTTGCGTACATGCAAGTTTTTGAATCTGTCGAAACGTTTGTGAAATTTCAATATACATGAAGAATCATAAAGAGCAGCATAAGTCATACTAATGCCTCATAATATAATTTGTGTTTCACACCTAAAAGCAGTTTGTTAATTGGTAGGGACAATGAAAGGGTGACTGAAGCAACCTATACAAGACCCAGCGTCCGTGAATCCGTCAAAAACTGTCGCTACCTCCAACTTTTGATTCATCTCTTTAACGAAAGCAACGAAAAGTCAATTTTCCCCATCAAAATATATTTACTTTCTCTGGCAATTCTGGGTTGGGTTTTTGCAATTAGGTTGCATTCACAGGATCTACTGGTTGCTTTCGTCAATGGTATGGTGTGCGTGGACGGCTGCGTCTTCTACTGCCTTATCTATGAAAAGGCATTCCAGATCCCTGTTCAGATGGCGCTCTACAAATCCAGCATATTAGTTTCTTTAAGGAAACTCGGAGAAAGCCAGAAGTTTAGTCTGCGAAGAATGAGAATTCAGAACCACAAGTGGTTTTTGGACAAAGGAAAAGACAGAATGGAGCTCGAACTTGGGCGGACCATTCGTTCGATTCCGAATGCTGGGATTAAAGTAGGAAGTTTTCACACAATGGAAAGGATGTCAACACCCAATTTCCTTGATTTTGCCGCCCGACACATTGCCTCACTGTTGCTCACATTGCGTTGATTAGTTTCAAATAGAAAATTCCTGTGCAATTGTAACCACTAAACCAAAGCTATCGTTTTCTTTTGATTCCACGACAAAAGCAAATCCGCATCAGAATAATAAGCACAGTGAGATTGTTTGACTATTATCTCGGCTGTGTTTCTGATAAATTAATGAAGATATGTAACCGTAGGAATTACCTACCAAGAACCAAGACAGTTAAAAACGAAATAGATCACCATTCTTATAGTTTTTACTTCTCGTCCTTGTAGTACAGTCCCCGATACACTTCTCTGACCTCAGTCTATATGGCAACTAAATGCAAGTACTCCCAGAAATCCGTGCAAATAGATGTACGTATTTATTTCCCTTCAGTCCAGCAACAATCACAAACGTCCTTCTCAATCTTCTTATTTCGGCAGAGTGCGCCCCTTCCAAGGGTCCACCGGGTTTTTATAACCCGAGCCCTTTGCTTCTAGAAGGTTCGACTCAACTTTATTTTGTTCTAGTACCTTCGACTTGAACAAACTAAAGTTTCCCTTGCTTCCACAATTAACATATTACAATACTTTTCGACCAAAATTCCATATTCACTAATCCAACCAACTTACTTAATTATTTATATTTTTTACCCTTCCTAAAACGCCACCTACCTACTTACATTACATTCATTCCTATATATCTATACTAATTATTATATATGTACATACATAACCCATGGTTATAGATAAAATTAAAAAGCTAAACGCACTTTCTCTAGGTGTAGGGATAAACTAAACGTCAACCATGTGAATATCTTAACAAAAATTAAGAGAATAAATGTTGTGCCACAGCCATCAAAATTCGGGTGAGCTGTAAATTTTAGGTATTCCATTTTTTGCAATTATGTATGTATATTGATTGTGAAAAGCACTGATAAGGTTTATATACAAATTAGATTAACGAATGAAAGTGAGTTTCAGATACTGTACGGCTATGATTACTTCGGTGATGCCAGTAAGATCCATTGCAGAGGTCAATATACTTGGCTATGTTCGTCGATTTCTCAACTTCTCTATTTTGCACCGGCTTCGTCCATTAAACGTTTATTAAAATTATGTTGTTGTGCTAATTGTAAAATAAAGGGCGTGCTAGTCTAGCCTGCTGAAGTCCGCTGTAAAATAATTTTTTATTTTTAACCGGACTACACAAACCGATGCATCGTATAAGCTGTTCATAAAGACGGAGACCAAACGAATTAGTTTAGCACCCGTAGTTATAGTGCCAGCGACTCCCGAGCATTAATTTATGTCGTGTACGTAATATGTTGTTTCAAAAGACAGCATTCTGTAAATATTGTTACATTCGGATTGAGTAATCGACGGCATCGATTTACAAAGTGCTGGGCTGTTGGTTGAAACGGCTGGCAATTACTTACTTTACAATTAGCTACTCAAAACAGTGAAAATTCACTCACATGCAAAATTCATGCAGCAGCTTCATATTTTCTGCTTTTATAAATACACTTAAGTGCTACATTATTTTTATTTTGGATTCATACGGAGTATGTATCAGTCACCATATAATTATAATTACTAACCCTACATTTACCTTACCTTTCAGAAAAATAACTATTATCGTAGAAATGTAATTAGGAGCTAAACGGTTCGCGTGTAAATATAGGTCTCTACATACAACGTTGCTGTTATTGTGGAAAGAAGAAGACCAGTGCGCAGTGGCGTAGGAACGAATGGGGAAAGCATTTTGTAGTAAAAATATATTTGCTTCAAGATGTTACATACACGTATTTACGAGTATCCTTTACCCATACTTTAAGTAGTTAGATGGTTTTTTTTCAAAATTATGCAACTATGAATACGCATTTAAAGTATTTTACTCACATAAACAAATTTTCATTAATTTCAGTACCATTCGGTCCAACTGGCTACTTTTTTGCGTAATAATATCTTACGTATTAAATCAACACATTTACAAAATATGAGAAAAATTGTGAACTATTGATAGACTTGCTGAATACGCGCCCATTTATGCCTTTAGAATGTGGGTGCGACATTTTTGGCTTTAGCAGTTTCGTTTTGCCTCTGAAATCTCAAACGACGATTTATTAAACCAAAGGTACCACCTTTACCACATACGTACATTTGATTGAACTTGAGCTTTTTTTGTGCTCCCTCCCCCAAATTTTACTACGGCACCGCTGATTGACTAATTACCTTGATGATTGTTGTGCATTCATATTTAGTAGGCGGTCCCAATAACATTTTAACAACCTCTTCCTTTAATTCTAGTGTAGTGCAGCCCTTACTGTTATAACTACTGTCAGCCGTGAAGCTAAGTGTTATACAATTACGCATTACGGCTATATTTAACCAAGAAGCCATTTTGTGAATAATTCAGTAGTGGGACTGTTCCCGTTACTTAACTTTGTTTGCTCGAATAATTTGATGTTAGAACAATAGCTATGTAATACAGCAACCGTTTAATTGTTCCCAGTTTTACAATCACCGAACTTTAACCTACTAGCATTAACACCATCATCAGCTTTTCAAGACTAGAACCCAATTCCAACTACTACTAATTTAACATAAAACAAAGCGTGTGACACGATGTTATCTAAAACGACCGTAGGCTACGTTCAATGTGCGGTTGACAAGGTTGATTTTTGGAGATGCGCTCCTTACAGCTGGGATAAAAAGAAGTCTCGCCTTGAAATGGCGGATTCGCGACGCCATCTATACCTGTGGTACTTCAATATGATTGTCCAGTTCCTTTATGAATTGTATCTTATTGGCCAGTGCATTCGTATCAATTATTTCGACGAAACTTCGACGTCCAAAGGAAAAATCTATATGCAGTACACCATCGTTTCGTACTTAATTCCAACAGTCGTACATCTTGGCATATTTTGCAGGCGAAACGAATTTCCAGAATTCATCAACCAGTTTATGGATTTTTTCGACGATTTCAAAAGTAAATACGCGATGTTTTACAGAATGAGAAGCCTTTATTAGTAACTTGTAATTTTCTGTTTTTGTATACCAGGATTCCATCAAACAACAACTGATGGAGCGAAATCAGGAAAAGAGAGGAAGAACGGCTGCGAGAAATTTCAACGTCTCTTTTTGTATGTCGGAGAGCTGATCTGTTTCATGAATTTAATTCTGCTATTTCGACGCCCAGCCCGACCCGTTTTGTATACTTGGCTGCTTCCCAACGCAAGTGAATTAAGAGCATGGCAATTGGTCCCATTTGCACTTGTGCATTCCTATATATGGTGGTCAATGTGGGCTAATTTGTATCTTACCGCTTTTCCACTGTATGCCTACGTTTTTCCTACAACTTGTATCATCAATGAGCTGAGGTGAGTATAAATATAAGACCTACAAAATTAATAAGGCTATATTTACAAATTTAATGGAAATGGATTAAAAGATTGCTGCATGTTATTGCAGGTACGGCAATAATTCCCAGAAAACTGTCAATTCACTTCGTAACGATCCCGAAGGATTGTGCAAAATCTACAGATGCTTGCAGATGCTTCAAACTAAATGTAACTACGTTTACGCCATTACACAACCTGGACAGAAGATCCTTTTTGTATTAATTGTGATCCGTAGTATTTACGGATCGGTCAAAATGACAGGGGGCGTGGCTGGACTTCTCTCTGTAGTCGCTGTGCTTGGTCTTATTTATCTCCGAGTTACCTTTAAAGTTCTGGCCCAGCTCTTTGAAGCCTCCACTAAAATTTTGCAGTCATGGAAACAACTAAGTCCACGGCTGAGAGATCAAAAGTATTTTAAGCGGTTTGTTTTGTCTTGTCGCCCAATTAGGATGACCGTTGGGAGTTTGTATTTTGTTGACCGGAGTATGGTCTTCACCCTTTTGAAGCTCATTGTTGATAATACTATCAATTTACTTTTGACACACAAATAGCAAAAATCATGTTTTGAGCTGAAGTACTCCAGCAGTTGTCCCATTGGGCTGCCATATGCACTTCTTCAGCTGTAATAAATGCAACAGTCAGACAAACTTCTGCATCACACCCAACGAATCCCAATAATACACCAATGAACCCCGTTAATTTAATGGCGCCTTATACAGTAGATGATGGCAACGGAAAAGGTAATTGCTGGTAAGTTAATCGAAAAGTGTAGGCGTACAATACCTGGTTGGTGTAAACGTCTGTATCCATGGCAACCATTTGTTTGGGAAAGTCTACGCTAAAGTAAGTTATATAAAAGTTTGCCCTTTACAAGGTTTCCATTTAAAGTATATATATATATAGGGAATACTAAATTCAAAACTGACTAATTTCACAACTAATGCGGATCCACTTATAATAAGAAGTTTCTAGTTGCCAAAGTAGCAAAGAATTGATGTAATAATGTTGGCTGTTTAGCTAATTTAACAATATTGTAGATAAGTCTCTGTAAGTATGATGTTCCCAGCTCGAATTGGCAAAATATTACTATGTAATAGAGCTTAAAGAAACTATAACTCAGTATAAAACGATTTCAAGACAAAATTATGTATCTCGTCAACCTATGTATTACTGCAAGGCTTTGTTCGGATAATTTGACTATTTTCATTCTCTTTACTTACAATTACTCAATAATTTTCTACAGTGTGCAATTTTTCTTCAAAATATTTTAAAATATGTGCTTACGGAGGTTGTTTACACATTTTCAAATTGATAAACATTGTACTAGCTAAAGCCTGGAATCTATAAGATCTTTTACTAAGACGTTACAAAAAGACCACATTTACATTAA
>JAQFZC010002621.1:0-22121 GCA_034695205.1 Dicyrtoma fusca
AACTTTCCACAGCAGCTGCCCCCATTGGCCATGACTAGATGTCTCTCCTGACGCACTTTCAAATATTGGCCTTTACAGACGTTGACACTATTTGTGTTATTTGTCATACGTGTGACATTGTGCGGTGATGATGGGATTTGGAGTGGATTAGAGAGACTGCAGTAATCATTCGGTGATTAATTTTTCTTACAATCAAATCTTTTGGTAAAAAAGACACCCATGGTCACAGTTATTCTAAAGCCTATACTAATATCATAATGATGCTAATGATAATAATAGTAATAGTTTAATAATAATAGTCTGTACAGAATACAATGGAAAGATTTTACATTTTGTCTCATAATTACGCACACCTGGATGTATGTGGAAGATGTGAACCCAACACTTTTCATCTTTCATGTCAGCACTTCATTGTGAGTCGCATTATTGTCAGGAGACCAGAACAAGCACACAGCAACAGGAATGATAATGATTCAATGATAATGATACTCGTATGGTGTGTGTGTATGTGTGTGTGTATAGGGCCTATACTACTATATAGCAGTAAACCAATGCCAAGTAGGCAAGCATTAAGGTTCCCAACAAAGGATTTTCATCGTTTCATGAACTAATCCTTTAATCCTGGGTTTTTGTGACAACTTTTAACTTTTGAGCAATTCATTGATTATATGCAAGTACCTACTATTATTGTTAGAAGCCTATGCAATCCTTGAACGAGCAGTGAGAGCATTATTGTAGGTAGGTACATATCGTGGGTGAAGATGAAGAAGAATTGAGGTCCAAGCAAAGTGCAGTCCCAGCTTACAAGGATTGTGGAGCAAGTTTCAAACTGTAAATTGTAGTTTTACTACTTTTGAAAGCAGTTAAAACCCAGTTTTACTATTTCTAAAAAGTGTATAGGTACTAGTGTTTAGTAGTAGTACCCCTAACTATGTATACTCTACATTTTTTAAATAACCAAAATAATCTTACATCTTAACAAAAATCTGTAACGCATACTGAGTCCGTTGCGCTATCCTCGATGGAGGACAGTGTCATCGTTATTTTGTATAATAAAGCTCGTCTTTCTCTCTAGTTTTTCTCTTTCTAAAACGTTCAGATATCACTTTTGTACCCAGTTTGAAAAGCGTAAATGACAGTTTTGAGCATTTATTAGAAAGTGCAAATCGCAGGTTTACTATTTTTTGACAGAAGCAAATAGTAGTTTCGACATTTTGAACACATTCGAAACTGTGAACAGCAGTTTTACTACTTTTAAAATGCTCCACATATGTACCTGTTTGTGTTAACGGTTTCAAAAAGTGTAAAATACATATCCCTTTTTGATACTTTTGAAAAAGGCAAATATCCTTTTTTACTACTTTTTAAAACTGTAAATATCCCTTTTACTACTTTTGAAAAGTGTAAATGTGTAAATATCCATTTTACTACTTCTGAAAAGTGCAAATATCCCTTTTACTACTTTCAAAAAGTGCAAATATCCCTTTTTACCCCTTTCAAAAAGTGCAAACACCACTTTTTACTACTTTTCTAAAGTGTAAACACCAATTTAACACTTTTAAAAAATGTGTAAAAGTGATACGTTTACACTTTCTATAAACCCAAGGGCATGTAAAAAGTAAAAAATTTGATCGTTAAACTTCATTGTTAGTCAAAATTACGTCAAAACAAAGCGGACGCGGACGCTGGACTTCTGCAACACTGTTTCTAATCAGTGACTGGACTTACGCCACAATGGCGCACTGCCCAATGCCCAATACTTCTTCACCCACGATAATAATAATAATGAACAAAATACCTATAACCTATGAACATATTCCACTGGACTGGTTCCAAATCCGATAATTATACACAAATATTTTAAATTGCGTGAAAATCCTATACTCGCTTACGTCAACCATAAAAAGGTAGGTACGTCCCTACCTTTATAGTACTGCATAGCCTTAAAATTATGAACCTTATTCTATGCATCTGTAGTGTATTATTATTGGATACATTTTGGTAGGAAGCATACATAGGTACCTACAATACGTCTAAAGTGCGATACAAGTATACAAGCAACACAAAAAAAAAGAAAATACAAAAAAAAACACCGAGTCTCAACAAATAAGATTAATGAGAATATTTTTTCCACCACAAGAAAAGATTTTTTGGCTTGGCGTTGGCAGTGAAGCGATTATCACGATTTTATTATTTAACATTAACATGGTTTAAGACTGTTATAGCTTCTAACAATCTACACAGCCACGGATGACGTACAGCTAATCTTCCCTTGTAAAGATAGACACAGATTCTTGATGACTCTTCCCTCGGCTTCCCATCTTTACAATGAAATTACAATTACAATTTACAATATTACACATTACACCTCCGCCAACGTCCAGCCCAGTGCCGAGAGTGCCGTGCAGTGCAGCAGCCAAGAATTGTCAGTCAATTTAAGAGTCTATCGTCCACATGTACGTAATTACAGTTGAAAGATGTAAGTTTCTTTACAAATAGCCTGCGCTGTGTAATACTTGCGAACATCTGACCATATGCCTTAATTTAAAAAGGAATTTATCTTGTAAACCTCCATAAGTTTATGCAATTACCTTTTAAAAGTTTTACAAGACAAATTCTTTCGCTTTGGCTTTGGAGAGAGAGAGAGACCGTAGATTGTACTATAGTAGACTCACTACTCACTTATTATCTGGGGACCTATCAATGCATCTATCACTTCTACAGGCACGCACGAATGAACTTGACAAGAAAAATTTTGTGGAGAGAAAAAAAACGGCCTATGCTCAGGCAATGTGTGTAGTTTGTAGCGTGAGTATCCTTGCAGCCGTAATTACAATTAGCTACCACGACCACGACCACTCATTCGGTGTTAATAGGTGTACAATCTTTTAAATTGTATTTTGAATTTTACATTTTCTTATATGATGAATATTTTATTCTGGGAGCTTTTTATAAGGGCTATATATGCGTATTAGTATTTGGATATATGTACGTAGTTAGGTACATATACCTTTGTAGGCACGGCGTAGTAAGAAGAGGGGGTTGAGATGCAAAACGACATGTGCTCTTTAAAGCTGAAAGAGATCCAATATATTCCCATTTGTGTAGTGCCTATGTAGCAATGTTTTTAAAACGGATAAATCGACAATTTGCGTGCTTGGAAAAGTGTAAATCGACAAATGGAGTATTTCGTGTAAATCAACGGTTTACTTGTTTTTAAAGGTGTATATTGACAATTTGGGTGTTTTAAAACGTACAAATTAAAGTTTTGCAAAACTTCCAAAACGTGAAGAATGACCTTTTCCAAGTTCTGCATGTTTCAAAAGGTGCAAATCAAGGTATTTTCGCGTTTTTAGAAGTGTAAATTAAGGCTCATTGTATGTTTCAAAGAGTTCAAAATGGAGTTTTGCATACCTTGCAAACAAAAATCAAAGTTTTGCACGTTTCAAAAAGTGTAAATTAAAATTTTACATGTTTTAAATGGTGTAAATCGCAGTTATTCATGTTTCAAAAAGTGCAAATCAAGGTACTTTTACGTTTTTAAAAGTGTAAATCAAAGTTTTCCATGTTTCAAAAAGTGCAAATTAAAGTTTTGCATACTCTGAAAACGTAAAAATCGACGTTTTGATTGTGTCAAAAAGTCCAAATCGAGGTTTTGAATGTTTTTTAAATACGTAAAAATTATTTTTACATCATTACAGTAAAGGCCTGGTTACTCATTTTATCAATACGTCCAAAAAACTGAGGAAATTAGGCCCCTTTAGTAAAACCTAATGGCCATCCATCACTTGATCGCATCCTAAAATCTTCCCGGCGCTTCAATTTGAATACAGAAATAATGGCTATGCATCACTTTGCATCTTAACCAGCGATATATCAGCGTAGGCTATAGTTACTCTATTATATAAACATAAGGTAAGATCTTTTGACGGGAAGCCCTGTGTCTATATGGTGCTTTTTATTTGGCTTAAGTTAGACTACATATATAGCCGCCGCCTGGCTAGTTGGTTGGTTGCTTGGCTGGCTCTTGGCTCGTTGCGTTGGTTGGGTTCTATCTAGATTGGAATGGATTGTGAAGGTGTTGAAAATGATGATTGTTCCTTGGTAGCCATTAGTAGCCAATGACTAGACAATTTCATTCACGTATCATCCTTTTTTCCACATTTTTTTCTTCCCCTCATCATTATCCCTTTGCTTATAAATACAGACAGAGAACGACAGAGAAAAAGAGAGAGAGAGAGAGCTTCCAGTTCGACACAGAACAGAATCCCAACAAATGTATGCACAGGCACCTGGCCTTTGAATTTTCTAGAGACCGATCATACAAAATAATTTATATAATACAAAAATGTTCTAAGGAAGCTCCTACGATTACGATTAAGATTTTGATATTACGATCTGGAATAGGATCCAAAGATCCACAGATCCACAGATCTCTGAGAGCGTGTTTCTGTGTATGACAGGAACTACGATCGAACTTTGCTGTGGCTTTCAACTTTGAAGCTCTCAAATCCGTTTCTCATCTTTTCTTTATGGAATCAACCTCAGAGCAGAATCACTAGTCATCACATTATTATGCTTTCAATGGGAAGATGAAGAAGGTAGGCACACACGGTAGGTACATAGCTCCTTGTTTGTATTCTGACGATGATTTTAGAGCCACACCACCACCACCACCACCACCGTCAACATACCACACACGCACTCAAACAAAACAGAAGGGACAGCGAGGCAGAAACAGAAAGAGAAACAGAACCGGAAAATCTCACGGGGTTCAAACTCTTGAATTGGAAACAAGCACAAAAGAGGAAACATGCCCGTAGCGCTTTAGTGTCTTTAACTAAATACTTTTCTTTTGTCAAGATGTAGACGGACAAAATTTTTAGTTTCAAATTATTGTACAGAGATGCAATTGTAGTTAGTACTTTTTGGTTGGTTCGTTGGTTGTATCATCATCGGTTCATAGACAAAGTGCTACCCATAATTTTTGCTGGTCAAGTCTAGTCTAGTCAAATAAAATTTCACTGCTAGGCTATAGTCTAGTCTAGTCAAGTCTTTGCTAAAAATTAATTGCCTAGTCTAGTCAAGGCACATGGATTGGTATAGGACGTCGACGAGCTAGTCTAGTCTAGTCATTTTTTTTAAAATCAGGTTTTACACCTTTATTAATTTATTTATTTAACTTTATTTAGGTATCCAGTAATACAGCGCAGTGCACTGCTTTTCAATAAGGAATACCATACCCCATAACGAAACTTTAACTCTCTTGTTTTGCAAAATACCTTTTTGAAAATATCAATTGGCTACCAGGTTAGGCACTTTTAAAAATGTTAATTCCCAGTTTTGACACGTTTTT
This sequence comes from Dicyrtoma fusca, assembly GCA_034695205.1. Classification (NCBI taxonomy): domain Eukaryota; kingdom Metazoa; phylum Arthropoda; class Collembola; order Symphypleona; family Dicyrtomidae; genus Dicyrtoma; species Dicyrtoma fusca. The sequence continues at coordinate 5,357 of JAQFZC010002621.1, forward strand.
TAAGTGCTATTTACTACGACTTTGAATGTTTTTGAAATTTTCAGTGGTAATTTCTTGTTTTATACCTTTTCTGAAAATGATAATAACTACTTTTTTTTACTGTCACTGTCGACCTTTTTGAAAATGTTAATTTTTAGTTTGCATTTTTTTTGAAAATGTTTATTTCTAGTTTGGACCTTTTTGAAAATGCTAGTTTCTAGTTTGAACCTTTTTGAAAATGATAATTTCTAGTTCGGACCTTTTTGAAAGTGTTGATTTCTAGTTTGGGCCTTTTTGAAAATGTTGATTTCTAGTTTGGGCCTTTTTGAAAATGTCAATATCTTGTTTTACACACCTTCTAAAAAAGTACACAGGTAATTACTAGTTTTGACCGTTGCGTTTTGAAAAGGGTAAAGTACAACAAGCGTTTTTTTGAACCAATTCTTTTTATGGTGTTCCGTTCCAGTTCCGATTCCGAATTGGTTAATTAATTAAAGCAATCAATTATCCACAGATTTCTCTTTCCAAGAAAGAACAATTTTACAGAATTCTTGATTACCTACATACATTGATTTGAAAATTTCCACAAAAGCAGACTTTCTATGTATGTATTCTAACAAGGCATTTTAACATGGTACAACTGGCAATGAAGCCCTGTCCCCGTCCAGATACTAAGTTCAATCTTGCATGGTCAATCTACCTACACAGCTACATACGTACAACTACCTAGGAACTAATTACTCGTATCAGTAATCTAATCTTTCTAGTTAGGAAAGACGAATGACTGATCCATAAGAAACTAATTGGAGCTTCTCAGAATGCAATTTCAATTTGGAAATTTCTCCGTTCAAACTCCCTTTCGAAACTAATAGAGTTCATTATTATCCATGGTTTTACATGGAATTGAAATTAGGATTAAATTACGGATGACTGGCGCATTATTTGCTGGATGCTGGATGCTAGATTGTGGAGAGCTAAAGCACACCGGGATCAGGACCAAAAGACCAGAACGGTGTCCATGTGCTCATCTTCATCTTCTTTGTGTTTCAAATTGCCATTCAGTAGCCGCAGCGCCCGTCCGCTGTTGCCATGGTTTTTATAATACCAACCTTTTCGAAACGGTGGTATGCAATATTTAGCTTTACATCTTTTTGAAAATGGTAATTTCTAGTTTTGACCTTTTTGAAAGTGTCAGTTGCTAGTTTTGACCATTTTGAAAGTGTTGGTTACTAGTTTTGACCTTTTTGAAAGTGTTGGTTACTAGTTTCGACCTTTTTGAAAAAGTGTTATTTACTAGTTTTGACCTTTTTGAAAATTGAAATTTCTAGTTGTGACCTTTTTCAAAGCGTTAATTCCACTAGTTTTACATCCTTCTAAAAATGTTTGTTTCTTGTTTCCACCTTTAAAAAAACGGCAATTTGGATCTGTCTCCTTTTTTAAAATGTTAGTTCCTACTTTAACGTCGTTTTGAAAATCGTGATTTCTTGTTTTGGCAGTTTTGAAAGAGCTACTTTCACGAACAAACATGTTTGCAATGCATTCTTTCCATGGTTTCAGAGTTTCAAATAAGTTAGAGGAAACGAAAGGGCGACAGATAGGCAAAAATTCTACAGAAATACAACAGCAGCTGCCACAGCAACAACAACCGAAGAAAACAAGTGAACATTACTTGAACTGCAGATTACCAATTGCCGAAAGGCACCCACATAATTCCCCATTTATGAGGAAAAATGACGGTGGGCAAAACAAAACACCAACAACCAAGGGAACTTACAAACGTTTAAACTCGACTTTTATTTTATAGTCGCAAAAAATCCTAAATAAATGTTTCCATGCTCACAATCAACCTCCCGCAATAGCGTAGCGTAGCGTTGTGCTTCAGGTCGCCAAAAAAGTGCAAAAAAAACACAACTTTTTCCCTCGACGAATCACTCACAAACACTCACAAAGACAGACACACACGGCTTCTCTCTCTCTCTCTCCGTTTCTTTCCCCTTTCCACATTTTCTCATGTCCATATAGCTCCCAGTTAAAAAGTTGGCCAGAAAAGTGAACTGACTATACATACAGATAATGTGATGGTAATTACATGTCCTTAAATCATAATTATAATCATCCTTTATTATTCCTATTTATTTACCAAAACCAACCAAACCTCCCACCGACGCAACGTAAAACGAAACTAAACACCAGCAGAAACGGAACCAAAGCGGACGGTGGATCTTTTAAAATTTGAGAGCATGTAGGTCTTTGTTTTTATTTTTTGTACCTTCACATTTTAAGTGAATTATTAAGTACACCTGTCCTTTGTAATGTAGAAACTCGTATTATAGCGCAGCGTAGGTGTACCGCCCTTGTACACGGATCTGTACTGTAGATGATGCATACGGAACACCACAGAATAGTATTTGTATTTTTGGAAAATTGCAACGCTTGCAAATTAAATGCTTTTGAATAATAGGCACCCTTGAAATTGACACAGGCAGGTAGGTACATTTGATGTATTTAGGGGGTGCAATTACTTATGTATGTATGCACGCCCCTTTTTTGTTTTAAAAACACTAAAATAGGTATATAGGTACTAGGTATTAATATGGTACTGATTTTGATTGATAATTTTTCCGGAATGCAATGCTGCGTGATTCAGTACTTAATTACCTACTTCGGTTGTAACTTACCTAATGCATGCAATTTAACCTAAGCAATAATGGTGGTGAGGTGCACTCGGCTTTCAACAAGCAATAGAACAACTTAACACAAAAAACTGCGGATAAATCAAAGATTAAAGAGATAAATAAATATCTTGGGCACCAACTTCTTTGCGTATTTGGCAAACAATCGGAGCTTGCCATTGATTGTTTTCAGATCTAATTATCCAACCTGAAGCAAAATTACAGCTGAACCGAAATCGAAGGCTTTCGGCGAGCTTCACAGAACGAAAACGAGGCTAACTTTTCATTCCTGAAGGAATTACTGATATACAGGCCTGAGTGAAGTACCTAATTGAAGCGCAGATTTGAAATTGCTAATTACTGATATCTGTTTACATGTAGAATGTGAACGAGATCTATTTCACTAGATTTTGTACTCCTTCACACAAAAAAGGCATAACAACCTTTTAGCATTCTCAATTTCAGCTTCAACGCTTCCACAACTACCAAGTTATCAAAATCAAATCAGTTTTTTCTAAGAAGCTCACTCGTGGCTGCTCTGGTTCTGCCTTCCGATATTATTTGCCACGAACACTGAGCTGATCGCTGATGAGTGAGAATAATTTAGAGTTCTGCATTGTTTTTACACTTGGTGCTACTTTTTTTTTAATTCAGTTCTTGAACTTCTTGTGGGTACTTCGTTGCCTTGTTTGTTAAGTCAAGTCAAACAGTAAATCAATAAAAATAAAAAACTGAAGCAACTCACTGAATCAACAAGCAACCAGGGTGGTTGTGCCTTGCTTTTGGATTTTGTAGCTCATGCCATGGCTAGTATATGTACACCGTGCTTATTACATTACACTTGTGCACAGATACATAATAATGCTGAGAGAAAAAATTCACAATGGGTGAATAAATAATAGAGGTGTAGGCTGATAGGCTTTCTTGGCTGTCGCCATATCGTGGGTGAAGAAGTATTGTAAGTTCAGTCCACGCTTAAAAGAATTGTTTTCTGAATGCCATTTTGATTTAAGTAAGTTCCAATAATTCACTTTTTATTGGAGCGTTTACAAAACGCGTGTAAATAGCAGTTTTAATGGTTTGAAAACGTGTTTTGAATAGTATAATAACCAGTTTTACTTAGTTTTTTTTAAAAGGAAGAGTATAGTAGAGCAGTTGTAACATTTTTGAAAAAGTGTGCATCTCACTTTTGATACTTATATTTGAAAATGTGTAAATAGTAGTTGTACTGGTTTAAAAAGTGTTCATAGCAGCTTTGATTATTCCAAAAAAAAAGTGTACATAGCGTTTTCACCGTTTTTAAAAGTTAAAAAGTTTGCATCATCGCACCTTTGATACAACTTCTAAAAACAGTGTAAATAGCAGTTTTACTAGTTTTGAAAAGTGTAAATAGACCGTTTGCTACTCGTCCAGCAGTGTGAATGGCAGTTTTACTACTTTCGAAAAGTGTAAGTAGAACTTTTGCTACTTCTAAGAAAGTGTGAATAGCAGTTTTAATAATTTCGAAAAGCGTAAATGGAACTTTTGCTACCTCTAAACCAGTGTTAAAGGCAGTTTTACTCATTTTCAAAGGTGTATATCGAGCTTTTGCTACTTCTTAAACAGTGTGCATAGAAGTGTTACCATTTTTAAAATTAGTATATTAACAATTTTTCTACTTCTCAAAAAGTGTAAACAGCAGTTTTGTTACTTCTAAAAAATATTAAATAGCAACTCCGCTGCTTCTGAAAAAGTGTAAAAATAGTAGTTTTACCATTTCTGAAACGTGTTTATAAAAGCGGCATACATTACACCTTCTGTAAAAGGGGCTTCAAAGTTGACACTGTATTAAGACTTGGTCAAAAAAACTTTAGACGGCCGTTGGACTTACGCCACCATGCTTTTAACACGGGATTTGGACTTACGCCACAATGTTCCTTCACCGACGATACATTCATATACGCAGGTTCGAAGAAATTATCTTTGTTAATATGGTAGATCATACTACACATAGGCTGGCACCTTCCTACGTCGATCTGTATTTGACTGTATTACTGTATGCACAGCATAAAGCAGAAGGAAAACTGGCATCTGTAGTGAACACATCTTCCTAGTTCATTTAATCTCGTTAGTTTCTAATTTTACAAATAATACACCAATCTTTATCCTTCTTCCTCATCCCAGTTTGATTCTCAGCTCAGTCAGCTCAATGAAACAATACACCAACCAAGGCAAGGAAGGAAAGAATCGAACCTACCTACATACATTCACTAGCCAGATCCAAAATGCATCTCTGAACCAACCTACTACTTCAACTTGAATGCCGAATGCCGAACAGTCGCGACCAGAGACAGAGAGAGAGAGAAAGAAAACGACGATGCGATCGAGAAAGAATGTGCACACCGTTTAATTACGTTCCATGCATAAACTGTCAGCTGTAAATTTTAAATTTCGTGAGTAACCATATAATTAAGGAAGCATGTTCCGCTCTCGCTAAAAACTAAATAATCTTTCCGAATGCCGAGTCTATGGGCCCTTCCTCCTTTGAATGAGGACGCCAGCCACTTCCAACTTTTCTGTCTGTAAGATTATTATTAGTTTCTCCGTCTCAACTTCAATAGAATATTCTCTCTACCATCTAATGCCCTATCAGAGCGTATTTATTTTATCAGTAATAAAGTTCCACAGAATTATAACAAGAGCCACGGCAGAAGTTTGAAGGACCCACGACCGACCGACCATCCAAAGCAGCAGTCACTGCTACTACTGCAAACCAAACTTAGGTACCTACATACTAAAAAAAAGTATTCACTGTTCGGTTCATTATATTGCATAAAAAACCATCTTAACTGATAGTAACGTATGCTGTAATGGCACAGTGTAATGACCACCGAAATTCTCCGATTAATTTTCAAGAAATACATTTCTGCCTGTTCTGGAGCCAATTTTAATTTTTTCGAAACGGTGGTATATTCAGTTTTAAATGTTTTTGCAAATCGTGATTTCTAGTTTCGACCATTTTGAAAACGGTTATTTCTAGTTTTTTGACCTTTTAAAAGTGTCATTTACTAGTTTTGGCCGTTTTGAAAAAGTTTATGTACTAGTTTTGACCGTTTTGAAAAAGTGTTATTTACTCGTTTTGGCAGTTTTGAAAAAGTGTTATTTACTAGTTTTGACCGTATTGGAAAAGTGTTATTTTCTAGTTTTGGCCGTTTTGAAAAAGTGCCATTTACTAGTTTTGGCCGTTAAGAACGAGTACATTTATGGAATTAAACACTTTTGTAAAACATTCTTTCCATGGTTCCCCAGTTCCGAATAGGAAAGGGCGTTGCCAATCAGAGGTTTACGGTGCCTACACACTGCACTGGCTAAGTTCATTCTGCCATGATTCTGCTGATTTATTTTACAACTATTTACTACAAACAAAGTTGACAGTGCACCAGGCACCAACCAGGCCGGCACTTGGCCATACATAATTTTAATGCCAACTTGAAAAACTTTTAAAATATTCTGCTCTGCATAAAATTTAGATCGTACATCACACATCACATTATCCCCATCATTCGGGCCATTAGCACGTAGGTAGACGTACTATGTACAGAAGGGGCACAAGATCCATAAATTATTGCCATGGTTACTATTGGAAGGAGGTAGGCAAGAGCTTTTTCATACATAATAGCACAGTAAAGAGTAGAGGCAAATTACACGTTGGACTTTTGCCTTTATTGCAACTCGCTTGAACTGGGATCTTTTAGATCTTTTATAGTTTGTGTAGGTATTTGTATAGGCACTCTATAGTCTATAGTATATTTCACTACCTACCTATAGCTGTTGTAAGATTATATCCAAGAATAAAAAGTAGTAAAAGTCCCAGGCATTAAGGCATGGCTATGGCCGTATGTACTGCTGGACTGACGCGGACGCGTTGATGGTCGGTTATCACGGACGTGACAGACACCTTGTGAACTAATTGGACACCGAACCACACCACACCACGTTCTGAATCTGACTAGTGAATCAATCTATTGCAGAAGAGCTCCAGTCAACGTAAATAATTTCTACCTTTTTAAATTATTGTAAGAGACTTTTCAGTTATTACATACGTGGTAGAGGTACAGAGTACAGATAGGCATGCTTAATACTTGTTAGAATTGTTAGATGTAGTAGGTATGTACTTTGGGCAAGTTTGCTTGTTTTACGTTACTTGTTTTGTTGTTTTCAAAATGTGTAAAAATGATGTTTTACACACCTTTTAAACAGGTAAATACGTCCAGTTTCACACTTGGCACAACGCAGGTGTATTATTATTATGATTACACAGGGGTTTTTAATTTTTCTGCAAAAGCTTCAGGCTTCAGTAGTAGCACAGTTTTAAGCTTCTTTAACCTTTTCGACATGGTCATACCTATATCTGGTTTTACATCCTTTTCAAAATGGTCATTTCTTGTTTTGACCTTTTTGAAAGCGATATTTTTATTGTTTTGAATGTTTTTGAAAATACTGATTGCCAGTTAAGACCGGTTTGAAAACGCGAATTCCTAGATTCGACCTTATTCAAAGAGTTAATTTTTATAAAAAAAACAGTTTTGCTTAGCATTCTTTCCATAGAAACCTGGCTATGAGTAGGTTAAAGACGTATGTATGTAAATATAACGTTTTGCATGCTTTTAAAAAAGTTGTATATTAAGTTTTACCCTTTTTTCAAACATTTTACACTGTTTCAGTACACACGCAAATAAAATGCTTTCCATACTTTAAAAAGCGTCAGGAGTCAGTTACAAACTTTAAAAAAAGTAGGCACCTATCATGTTTTACAGTTTTTGAATGTGTAAATGTAATGTTTTACACAATTTGAAAAATCTATCACCTTAAAAACTGTGACCTTCCTAGGGAAATATTTTGCCATTTTTGAAGGCCTGTCGGCTACAAGTGTTGCATACTGCGATATCCATCCCAATCAAAATGGCATAACGTAATATTTGCAAGAGCCTCCACAACTTACAATTAGGTATAGGCATGAGCATAGCATATAGAATTTGATAATAGCTTCTATAGTATTATTGACCATGGACTATTATAATAATTTTAAAGGAAGGTAATTCATTCATTCCTAGTCTCATGCGTATTCATAAGCTTCACGATTCACGCTGATCTGATGATCACAAGATCTATCAGTAGCAGAAGTACATAGACACTCTAAAATAAACGCTGTAAAAGGCAGATATGACAGACCTCGTTAGCAAATCTTACTTTGCCCCATTCCATCACTGAGATAGAAAAGGCCCTCTTTCATTCACTACAAAATATTTTTTACCAATAAAAATAAAAATGGCACCCTAACAATGCGGCAGTATCCAATTTTGCATTAATTTGTTTGTTTTGACTGAAATTAAAACCAAAAATTTTAAAATGTGACTCCAAACTTACATCCATAACACCAACTGGGCCAAATGACGGGAGAGCTACTGTCCAACTCCGTCATGGCTCTCTTGAGTAGAACCAAAAGATTTAAATTATAATCCGGACTTTCCTCCGAAGAAGAATTCTGCGCTAGATTCCACGGGGACAGTGAGAGCAGAGCCGACAGCTGAGCTTCACTCAGATTCAAATTCAAACTCTGATTTTGACTCAGCAGTGACAGAGCCGCCAGGTTTTGCCTTCTTGCTGCCTCACTTGCGTCCACAGTCCCAATCGTTTCAGAACCGTCAGTCCCAGCCACAGCCACAGGGGCCTGAGCAACAGTTACTAAAGAAGAGGCCGAAGCCGGTCCCGAACCCAAAACCGAAACCGAACTAGTAACACCCCCGCTTTTAGCCGTCGATGCCGTCTCCGAACACTTCCGGTCACTCTTGGACTTTGACGATGAGCTTGACTTTCCCAGTCGTTTATTCATCAAGACAGTCAAGGAATTAAGCAACAATAACAAAAACAACACAAAAAAAAATCAAAAATTCACTCCATCAGCCCCGGTCACCCACGATCACACTTTGGACACTTTTGACCACATAATTACCAAATTTTGGTAAATCGATCGATTTTTTGGTCAATTTGGTAGTTTTTTGTCACTTTTTTGTAAAATTTGAAGGCACTTGTAAATTCTATGCGGCTCTGGTCGTAGTAGTAATAGTAGTAGTAGTGACTGAGTAACAACTACTAATGACTGCCTACCTGTTCGAATATGGCATGGGAAAGGAAGGAAAAGCTTTTTCGATCGTCTCTCTGCATCTGCACTGACTCTGAGTGCTACTTACTTACTAAAAGTCAAAAGCTACTCTACAGCAATGGACTGGGTTGCTCATGCATGGATCATCCTCATGAATTGTTTGTGAATAGAAAGAAGGGCCCAATGCTCTTGAATAGTAGGTAACAACTATAGAGGAAAAAAGAAGGCATACGAAAGATTCTTATGCCTTTTACTATGTTCTTCTATGTATCTATTAAGTGAGAGAGATGCTATTCTGTGTATAATGGAATTGAATGGACGGATGGATGGCTGAAGGGCAGTCTGCACCTGCTGTTCTCTTCTCTCTCTTACTCTCTGTAGCCGCTTATTCTCTTCATCTCCGTCTCCGTCATCCGTACCCCCACAATTTTTTTTTCACACAATCTTCTCTCTCTCTCTCTCTCTCAGAACAGAAGAACAGAACAGAAGAAAAACACAGAAGGGAAGAGCGTAATAGATGTAATAGACGTAAACTTTTAGCGTAGAGGTACTCAGGTATGGAACAATATAACAAGGATTAGAGAATTATTACACTATTAGACGATTCATAGGGTTCTAGAAGGGATTATGGGATAGTAGCTGGTTAGTATGGTAGCTATTACTTCATTACTTACTAACTTATTGTTGATACATTTAGTTTCCAAGATGTTTAGGTATTTATCCTATTTGCCACTGGGAAACTATGCAAAGAGTGCTTGTATAAAAGTGTTTTTTTAAGGAAATAAACTCTTCAAAAAAGTCAAAACTAGAAGTAACATTTTCAAAAGCAGTCAAACCCAGTAACTAAGACTTTCAAAGAGGTCAAAAGTAGAAATTGCCATTTTTAAAAGGATGTAAAACAAGAAATTAACATTTTCAGAAGGGCCAAAAGTAGACAGCAGGACTTTCAAAAAGGTCAAAACAAGAAATTAACACTTTCAAAAGGCCAAAAAAAAAGAAGAAATTAACACTTTCAAAAAGCCAAAAAAAAGAAGAAATTAACACTTTCAAAAAGGTCAAAAAAAGGAATTATCACTTTCAAAAAGGTCAAAACTCGAAATCAACACTTTCAAAAAGGTGTAAAACAATAAGTTAACATTTTCAGAAAGGCCAAAACAAGAAATTAACACTTTCAGGATGGCCAAAACAAGAAACTAACACTCAAAAAGATGTAAAACTAGATATAGTACCGTTTCGAAAATGTTATTTTAAACTTACTTGCTAGTTTCGAGAGTTGACTGAATTAGAGGTCCAAGACCACGTCGAGTTCACTTTTAATTATCAAAGCCCAAGAAGGGAACTTTCCGGAGAAACAGAGATGCGGATGAGGTAGGTGTTACAGATTTACGGATACAGAGATGGTACTCATTAACAGGTGAGTAGGTATCTTTAATTATCTGGAGTAGATGATGACGGACTGCCGATCAGTTGGCTATTAGGTAATTCCTTCCAGTGCAGTTATTATAATTACTTCCTTACAAAGAGATATGCATAGAGCAAAGACTCGTCATTGCTTATTTCGAATCGTTATAATTACCTAGAACGTCCCGTGTGGATCACATCCTGCACAACATTTTGCAACAACTTTGAATAGTAATTTATGGAGAAGCAGGCCCATGTTGAAGTTGCATCTTCAAAACGTGCTTTTTTGAAAAGCGATTTACAGAGTACTACGACAATTTTGAAAGTACATTTTTTAAATTTGCGATTTTGAAACACCGCGCCAATTCTAAAGTTGCATTTTTAAAAACCATTCAAGCTTCATTAAACAAGTTTTCGCTTTTTACAAAACATTTTACAATCCAAATAAATGGTTATACTTGGATAGACATATTACGATTAAGCCACCTTGCATTCCCACCGACGATATGCCTGTCCAAATGCAGTACTTCCTAGATCCTACCTGTTCAATTAATTACAGGTAAATTCCATTACTGTACAGATGCCTAATTTCAGCCTTGCTTAAAACATTGACAAACACTAGATAGGTTATTGAGTTGTGATCTTGCGATGGAACTTGCATTTCCACTTGAAAGATGAGCCTTCCTAAAGCAATAGCAATCCAACCAGCTAGCCCAGAGCTGTCCGAAGCCTCTGATGTCTTATTGACTGATGAGGAGAGAGAAGTTATGCGGACAGAGATAGCGTCACCCAGAGTTACAGGAAAAGAGCGGAGATGCGATAGGACGGTCGGTCTCATCAACATAATCATCTCACCTCATAGATCACCCTGTGACAGCTTCCACTTGGCGTTTCGCACGGCAGACTTGCATTAACAACGGGCACTCCGTCCGTCTGTACGTCCAATTCCGCGTCGTGCGCCAATTCAACAATATGTTAAACTATAAACTACCCAACAATTCACAGGTAGCTACACACTTGGTCAAGCCAAGCCAAGTGGACATTATTTCATATAAAAATGGTATAACATAACCGCATTAAACTATTCGCAACTTGGAAACTATTCAAAGAGTGCTTTACAAAAGTGTTTTTTCTAGAAAATAACCTTTTCAAAAGGGTCAAAACTAGAAGTAACACTTTTAAAAGCATTCAAACCCAGTAACTACGACTTTCAAAGAGGTCAAAACTAGAAATTGCCATTTTCAAAACGGTGTACAACAAGAAACTAACACTTTCAAAAAGGTCAAAAGTAGAAATCAGGACTTTCAAAAAGGTCAAAACAAAAAACTAACACTTTCAAAAAGATGTAAAACAACAAATTAACATTTTTAAAAAGGCCAAAACAAGAAACTAACACTTTTAAAAAGTTCAGAACAAGAAACTAACACTTAAAAAGGTGTAAAACAGGAAATTATCACTTTCAAAAAGGTCTAAACAATAAATTAACACTTTCAAAAAGGCCAAAAAAAGAAACTAACATTTTCAAAACGGTCAAAACACGAAATTAACACTTTCAAAAAGATTTAAAATTAGATATAGTACCGTTTCGAAAAGGTTAAGTAAAACTTTAACACAACTCCACCATTGTAAATCAATGCTTAAGCCGACTTACCACTGCACTGCCACGAACTTACTATAAACTCAACACAACAGTATAACAGCATCAATAAAAATAAGGCTAACGGTTCAGAATTGGAGGGAATCTTAATTAAATTAAAAATTACTAAACTGTTGATGTCTGTCTTCCGTATAGCTTTAGTATCCCAGCATAGCAAAGCAAGAGTACAGTGCACCGTGTACCATAGCCATAAACTAACTAGTGAATAGTGAGTACACCTATTAAAAAAAATAGGTAATTATTTAAATTAAAAGAGAAATACATACACGCAGTAAATAGTGCGCAAGTAGTCGAAGCATCCAATGCAATGGCCAATATAATTTAGAATTTACATACATATCTACATTGAGCCTACTAGTCACTATTTGCACCATGCATAATATTTAATTATTTTATGGTTATTTTATAATTATTATTATTGTGAAGGAAGAATAGTAGCAGTCGTGAAAAGGATTAATTAATTACAAAATTAAAATCCTGTTACGATTACGATTATGATTACGATTTATAACTCAGGTACTATAAAATTGTGCATTTGTCCTTTTTTCCTTGTTAAATTTCGCCATTGCCTTTGCCTGTGTACTGAGGCTTCATTTCAAATTCAAAACGGTAGATCTCCACATTTTTCTTGTGCAAGTTAACACTTTTAAAAATTATAAAGGTTTTACATCTTACAATTATTTTTTAGGCTGAATTTGAATTTTACTGTCTCAATGCTTAGAATGAGAAATTGCATTTTTGTGTTCGTTTGTTCATTTGTTACTTATGTACGTGGCGTAAATATTCGGTATTTACAATTACAATTACAAATTGCTTCTCAATTCTCAATGTATAGCATCGGCACTGCTTTGGCATCGGCAATGGCAATGAAGAACTGAAACTGACTGAACTCAAGTTCCTTCTTAGTTCTTAATACTTTATGAACCATGAGGCACACACAGCATCAACCACGAACAGATAATATGATTTATTTTACTTGCTATTTCTATAAAGTAGTTTAGTACAAAGTACCAAAGTATGTATATATAAGTATATGTAGGTATATATATAGGGATAAACGGTATGTTCTTATAGGTATATCCATCGTATTTTGGTATTTCCCTGTGACTGTTACTATGACTGTAGTAAATATGTAGGTACATAGTATAGTATATTTGTCAAATACATTAGAGGTGCATTCCATTGGTTTGCTTTCCTTGTCATGCCTTTACTATCAGTTATCAGTGTGAGGCACCTGGATTGCATCTTCGCGGAGCTGCTGATCAGTGATCTGGGGCTTTCCAGCTATGAAGTCATAGATAGCGATAGATAGATTTTTCAATGTGTAATGACCACGTCATGTTTTGCTTTTTTCAAAATGATGAAATCATTATTTGCACTTTTGCAGGTTCGAAAAAGGTAGGTGTATTTATTTGCTTATCCCTTTTCAAAATGGACAAACTATTACTTGAACTACAGAAAAGCCTAATTTACAACTGCAAGCCTTTTCAAAATACTGAAATTGCTATGTATTTTCACTTTTGAAAAAGGTATATTTATGATTTTACACCTTTTAAAAATCTTCAAATCATTAAATTGCACTTTAGAAAAAGCTCGTTTACTGTGGTTGTAAGCCTTTTCGAAATGTTGAAATCACTGTTTTGACTTTTGAAAACGGCTAATTTACTGTTTCACAACTTTTCAAAATGTTCCAGTCATTATTTGAACCTTAAAACAGCCTAATTTACTACGATTTTAAGCCTTTTTTAAATGTTTAAATCCCTATTTGCACTTTTGAAAAAGGCCAACTCGCTCTTTTACACCTTTTCAAAATGGTCAGCTCCCGAGTTTCCTTTCGGTTTCTGATTTTCTTAAAACAGTTCCCCAAGTTTCTAAATTGTATGACGTCATAGTTGGAAGGTTCCTTAAACTAAATTAAAGGTCTTTTTTCAGTACAACTACTACGGTTAATGGCTATATAGCTACATAACTATGTATATAGGCATACTATATAGGCATACTATATAGGCATACTATATAGGCATACTATATAGGCATACTGTATAGCTATAGCTATACATAGAGTAAAAATCCTCGTGGTGTTTCTTTTGATGGGATATTTCATTTCATCATCTCATCATAATAGAGAGATGGATAGCGGACAAACGAAGGAACGAACTAACAAACGGACGGCCAGACCCGTACATAATAATAAAGATACAGAGATGAAGATGAAGATGAACATTCGTAAGTACATCTTGCACTCATCTTCGTATTCCTATTTCCTTGTCCTATTGCTAAGGTTACACTTTTCTTCTCCCAGGCAGTACTTTGTCTTTCGCTCACTTTTACAACACACAGAAACACACGGCGAAACGACGGCGGACTCTGTGTGACTGAGTGACTGAGTACATGTCCACTATACACATCTCTTTACATCTCTTCTTAGGAGATGACCAACGTCCGTCCGTCCACTTGGCGAAGATGCTTCTCTTTTTCATTCTTTCAAAAATGTTTTTTTTCTCTTCTTTCTTCAATTGGTCGTCGGGCATTGGATTGGATTGCATTGGACTTGAACAGAGACAGAGAAGAATAGGAGCGCTAGAAATATACACATGTATCTGTATACACTTGTAACTTTTAATACTCAGTCATATTCAGAATTGAGCATTAAATGAGTGAGTGAGTGTTTTAGAATGGACATTGAACTTCCTCTCTCTCTCCCATCCTCTCCTTCTTTCTATCCCATGTCGTATCCTTTATTGCAATTACTAACAACGACCCAACGTCGAATACGAAACGAGAATATTACAGAATTACAGTATAGGGATTGACGCAGACCGCTACTGACGACGAGCTCACTACCGTGGGCCAAGAGGCATTCTGAGCTGAGTCCAGTCACAGGCTAAAATAGCATTGCATTGGGACGAAAGTCCAGTGATCCTAATATTATGTCACTTTGACATTTGCAAAAAGTGTAAACAGCAGTCCCACCGTTTTTAAAATGTGTAAACTAGTAGTTTTATTGTTTTTAAAAAAGAGCAAATAGCAGTTTTACTGTTTTTGAAAAGTATCAATAGCAATTTTACTGTTTTTGAAAAGTGTAAATAGCAGTTGGACTGTTTTGAAAAGGAGTCAATTACAGTTTTACTGTTTTTGCGAAGTGTATTTATGGCTTTTACTAATTTAAGAAAAGAGTAAATACTACTTTTACTGTTTTACAAAAAGTATAAATCCTGTTTTTTACTGCTTTACAAAAAGTATAAAAACAGCGTCCCACTATTACTAATTTTAAAAGCGCAAATAAAAAGTTTCGATAGTTTTTAAAAAGTGTAAATACCAATATCACTATTTTTAAAAAATGTTCAAAATTAATATTTACACTTTTTAGAAACACACCTTGATAAAAAGTTGACTATTGTGACTCCTGTCAAAATGACACTAAGGTGACGCCGAACTGCTACTGCCGTCACCATGCAATGCTTTTAAGAGCACGGAACGGAACACGCAATACTTCACAATGCCTCTTAACCGTCGCTACGTAGCTATGCACGCCAGTCCCTACAAAACTGCCAACTGTAAAGTGAGTCGCTTCTCCCTATCGTTAGTGTAGCCACTACTTTCTTTCCAGTTCACTTGTTAGTATTAAATTAGTATTTAAATTTAATACTTTGCGATGCCAAACAGACTCCGTCACACGACCGCAACATTCCCTGCAAGTGAGTCTGTAGCCAGTAATTATTATTTTACACCCCTAACATTCCTGGGTGCCTGCACTGCTTACAATTAGTACCCGTCTCAGGCATTGCACTACTGCATTGCATTGTCTTACGCAACGTCTTGCAAATCTGCAGAGCCATGGTCTCAGGGTGCTAATTGCCAAAGGTGCTATCTCAATCTTTCAAATGGGTCCAAAACGCCCACTGCACAATTATGTAACGTTGCATTGCATTGTTGCTTTCAAGTAATAAGTACCAACAATACAGTGTACTACAAGTATACTGTTAAGGCAGAGAATTGACATTTTTACTAAGAATATGATCTTCAGTTTAGTTTTTTTAAATTGGCCGAAAACAAATTTTAAAGGCTGGGTTAAAGCAGTGTACAGTTTGCGGTAGTTAGAATGTTTTGAAGTTTAAAAATGTGAATAATACATGTATAGCCTTGCCTTCACTGGAGCGCCAACGCTAATGACATGAACTGCATCTTGAAATCTAATATTAATCTGTATTTATTTTAAGATTCAAGGGATGTACGGCTGATTTATGTCATTTTATCAACACAATGACACCTGATACTGTGAGCTCATTCCAGAATAGAATTCTAATTAGGAGCAACAAGTAGTACATCTTGATGATTAGTTTGCATCTGTAATCTGTATTAATATATTCGCGCAAAACAAGGAAAGAAGTTCATCGCCGATACAAAGTATTTCTCTTATTGTTAGTTCCTTCTTTTTATTCGTTAGTTTTGTTTATACAATGCAAAAGTGCAAATAACAGTTTTAGTATTTTCAATAAGTGCAAATACCAGCTTTATACAGCTTTTGAGAAAGTGTAAATAGTAGTTTTACTATTTCTGAAAAGTGCACAAAGCAAATAGTTTAACTGCTTTTGAAGAAGTGCAAATATCAGTTTTACTGTTTTTGCAAAAGTGCAAATACAATTTTAATGCTTTTCAAAAAATCCAAATAGCAATTTCACTATTCTTTAAAAACTTTAAATATTAATTTTGCTACTTTTCAAAGAGTCTGAATATCAGTTTTACGGGTTTTTCGAAAACGTGCAATTACCAGTTTTACTGCTTTCCAAAGAGTCCAAAAAGCAGTTTCACTAGTTTTTCAAAAAGTCTAAACAGCAATTTCACTATTTTAAAAAAGTACAAATATCAGTTTCACTACTTCTCAAAAAGCATAAATATCAGTTTTACAGGTTT
>JAQFZC010002622.1:0-22120 GCA_034695205.1 Dicyrtoma fusca
CGTCAAAACCAGAAATTAACACTTTCAGAAACGTCAAAACTAGAAATTGAAATTATCACTTTCAGAAACGTCAAAACTAGAAATTGAAATTATCACTTTCAGAAACGTCAAAACCAGAAATTAACACTTTCAGAAACGTCAAAACTAGAAATTGAAATTATCACTTTCAGAAACGTCAAAACTAGAAATTGAAATTATCACTTTCAGAAACGTCAAAACTCGAAGTTAACTCTTTCAGCAACGTCAAGACAAGAAATTATCACTTTCATAAACGTCAAAACTAGAATTTACACACTTTTAGAAACGTCAAAAAAACAACTTTTTTAAAAAGATGTAAAACTATGTATAGTACCGTATCGAAAAGGTTACTTATGTTTTGTTCAGCATTTTATAACTATTTTAGGATTGGTTTATAATAATCATGCGTATTGCAAGTTCAGTAGTTGATAGTAATAAAATCCTAACCTCGTATAAATAATTTTTGAAGGCATCTCCTTCCGAAAAACACACCGGGAAGTTCTTAATGATGTACCCCTTCGGCTTCGGCTCCTCCTCAACTTGAGCCCGAATCATTGCCAACGTAATTAGTTCAAGAATATCATCCGTCGGAAGAACATTATTAACCATCCCGATGACTTTGGTAAGTATCTTTGTAGCCTGCATGACTAGGTCACTATTAAATTTGAAAATTGTAAGTGATTTTGATCTTGATTTGGATTTCGTAATCGATTTTGTTTTTGTTAATTGTTCTAGCTCCTCTTCATGAGTATCAGTATCAGTAGTATTACTGGGGTCGCTTGGCCCTGGCCCTTCAAACTTTTCCCTTTGTTGTTGTAGAAATATGGGTGAGTTGATCCAATTTGCAATTTCTTTGTCGAGGTCAATCAGGTAGAAGTTCAGATGCTTCGAGAGGGCACCCAAAGTCTTATTTACATTATTCACAATGCATTCGTGAGGATAGCCAAAAGTCCATAGTATAGGAAGTTGTGTTTTTTGTAGTTTTGTTAGTTCGCTAATAATCGTGATTCCAGATGGTAGTTTTTTAGGCGATTTAGTATTTTTTGCGTTTGATTTTAAACTAGGGGAACGATGGGGTGTTGTTCTAGTTGAAGTTTTCGAGCTTCCACGTTCATTTTTATCGAGTTTTGCGTGATTTTTGGCAGCTTTTGTTTTTGACTTGGATTTTAAAGGGCCAGTTGATGTGTGGGTTTCGTCCTGCCCCTGCTTTTGAATCTGCTGTGATTTCGATTTCGATTTCATTGCACCGAATTTCGTAGTTGATTTAGAATGATTGTCAGGATTTCGTGGGGGCGAGTTTAGAACGCTAGTTGGCTCATAGTGTTTGGGCGACCGTGTTGGCTTTACTGATGCTTGTTTTTTTGAGGTTGAAACAGGAGGGGCCGTTGCCATTACTGATTGAAGTACGTCAGAGGATTTCTGCGCATGCGCTGGCACTGTACCTGCGCTTTTTTTAGGCTGCACTGGCATAGTAGCTGTACTTTTCTTAGACTGCGCCTGCGCATGGTCAGTAACATAAATGCCCATCCGACCTGTATTGGACCGCTTAGCATTCACCGGCTTTGTCCTTCCCGATTCCAGTTTGAAGGAAGATGGCGACCGGATCCGTTTTTGACTGGACTTTGGCGTGGCGACTGAAATATTTGCGCTTGCGCTGTGATGTAATGAATGTTTCTTCACTGGCACTGCTCCCATCGAATTATGGTATGAATGGGAGGAATTCGGTGAAGTTAAGGAGTGAAAAACAGATGCAGACCTGGCTTGTGTTAGTGGTCGAGGCATTTTAGTTTTGGCATTGTGTGGTTTTAAGCTATGATGCAATGACCTTTGAAATGACCTTAAAGCATGGTTTTTGTGTGTGGGACCTTTAACCTTGTCATATTTACGATGTTTATTATTTTTATACTTTTCAGGGTTGGAATTGGAACCTTGGCTTCTACTTCTACGCCGTCTCAGCTCTGCTGCCAGATTATCAGTAGAATGTGATAGGGACTGGTAAGTAGTTGAAATTGAAACTAAATTAGCTTGAGTGCTTGTATTAACTAAAACTATTGGTCTGGATCTTCTAGCTACCGCAGTCTTGACGCCCCTGCGCTCTTTTTCCCGGGCGAAGCGGAAACTCTGTCTTGGACTAGCAGCACCCACTGAAGTGATTGAGTCCGTAATTGCTGTTGCAGTCATACTGTGTTTGCTCCAGGAAAATATTTCAGATTTCAAATTACTGTGACTGCGCTTCCCCTTTTGAATTTGGGTGCCGGTGTTGCTGGTGCCGTCTTTATGAAGGTTACGGTCGGATGTTGCAGCGGATATTTTTAGGACAAACTTTTGCTTGGAAGGTGGGACCCACATTACTTCTTTGGCCGAAATTGAATTACTAGCTGCTTCTGGTTTGTCAGAAGGATACATTCCGAAACCATGGTTGCGACCCCTACCGCGCCCTTGCCCTTTATCTCGTACTTTTGATGGCTTTGAGGGTGAAGTTTCGGCTAGTTGATCAGAATCCAAGCTGGAGTTTGACTGGGCTAAATTTTCTTTAAGTGATCTGTGTTTTTTTATCCCTGCTTTGAGTTTAATTCCATTAACGTTATATGCCCGACTGAATTCCCTGGATTTACTGTAATTATGTACGGGTATTTTTACTTTGCTGGATTTCCCATCTTCAGTGTCATTACTGTCTGATGGATTTGGCTCTGGTTGATCGTCAAGATAGGAATTTGATTTTCCCCGCCTATTTCGACGTCGTTTTGCATCGGCTACAGGTGGGGAATTTTTCCCTTGGGTTCCATTTCCGGAGTTGGGTTCTGGGTCAGCGTTGCCTGAAGAAAATTGTTTTGAGGTTGGACCGGCGTTGTAACTATTTTGTTCGGCGGGCACGTGCCCCTCCATTGGCTCGCCATCTTGTATTATTTGTGTTGGAATTCCATCATCGAGTTTAATTTGTTTATTTTTACCTGTTTCCGCGTTGGCTTCTAGCTGACTGCTGGAGTTTCCAGACTCAAGTATGTAGCTTATAGGGCTTGAAGGGTTTGGTGGATTTACTTTCTTCACAGGTTTTGCTAAGTAGACTCTAGACTTTATGTGGGCGTAAGGGTTACTTACTTTGGGTTTGTTTGGTTCTGCGGGAATTTTTGTGCTATCTGTTGTGGCACGTTGGATTGGTGCCAGAGGCAGACTTCTCGTCGTATTGTCACTATTATTGGGCCTGGTGTCTTTGGAACTCGAAAGCTATTTAAAAATGCAGGTACATACTTTCATTGTGTTTGTATACAATTAATACAATATTAAATTAAGGTAGGTACTTCATTTGCTGCTTATACTTGTTACCTTATTATTGAACTGTGACTTGTTCGGGAAGGGGGTGGACGGGGGTGCGGGTGCTAACTTGGGTTTAGCTCTTACTGTAATGGAGGGTCGCTTATTGAGTTCCTTCATGTTTATTTATTTTTTTGAACTAAATTTTTAGATTATCAAACTGCCTACTAATACTTTAGCTTAAAATTTTGACAGATTGCTTTATGTAAAGAACTTGACAACTTGAGCATTATTTGACGCGTACATAACACACCTATGTTTAATTCCTATTCTTCGATTGTATTATTATATATTTATTAAAAATAGTTAAAATATAGCTATGTACTAGTTATGTAACCTTTTACCTACTAAACTACTTTCTATTCTAATATATTTCTCATAATTTGTACTACAGCAGTAACAGTAGTACCTTTAAACAAGTAATAATTTTGAGAAAACTGAAGAAAACTTAACGCAGCGCAAAAGCCTAATGCCTAATCTAAATGATTGATTAACTTGAACAACTCCAACAACTACAACTACACTAAAATAAAATTAGCGCATCTAATTACCTAATGTCGTAGTCGTAAAAGTAGTGTTCACTTATTCACTATTACTAGTAGTAGTTAGTTTTATTGTTGTTGAAAGGTTGAACTACTTGAAAGTTTAAATTTAATTGAAACTAAATTTCTTGTAGTGTTAAGTTTTGTTTTTGTACTACGGTCTTTTTACAATAAAAAAAATTATTATTCGTATAAAAAAATGTATTTTTTATTAATTTTCTATTACGACAATATTATTATTGTTAGCTTTCTTATTATTAATAAAATTAAATTTGTAATAATATTAACATTTTTTAAAAAGTTAGCAGTAATCCCAATAACTTGCAAACTAGGATGTCAAATAAAAAAAATCGTACATAAATTATTGTAACTTGTAACCTAGGTGAAACAAAAATAAATGTAGCTTTTCCCGATTTTTCGGATTTTTTCGATGTAATAATACGTATATATTTATACTGGCAAACTTTTGTGTTTATTTCTCTTTTTTTTTTACCTTTTTCGCTTTTTACTTTTAGACTTTGACATTGTTTGACAAGAAAATTCATGACCCTGTGACAGTGACCTTACAGCATTCTGCCGCCTAAGGCTATGTGGATTCTGCATGCTGCTATTAACAGAAAAGAGACTTCTACGACGGCTTTCCCGTACATTTCTGACCGGAGGATTTGGCCTCGAAATTGAATCTTGATCTTCAGCATTGAAATTGAAGTTGAATTGAGGTTGTAAGGGATTTGACTGAAGTGGGTCCTGCATTGTTCGCTCTGATCTCTGTCCTTGACTTTGGCTCTGACCTTGGCCGGATTGCTGGTGACCTTGAGCGTTTTGCGGCTGCGCAGATACAAAACTTGTCCTCCAAATGACATCCTGAACTCGACCGGATCGTTGTTGTTGTTGTTGCTGCTGTTGCTGCTGTTGTAATTGCTCGTAGTTACTCTGCATGTCTAAATAGCCGCGTAGCTGAGCCAGCATTGCCTGCATAGTAGGGATTGGTTGACCCTGGTCTAGATTTTGACTGTGAACTTGACTTTGTCTTTGACCTTGATTGAAGGTCGACCCATCATTATAATTATTGGACACAACAGCCATGGCTTCTTGTGAATTTTGCTCTACCCCATTCTCCTGATATTCGTCTTCGGGAATGGGACACACTTCCAGTTGCAATTGTGTCCCGGATTCAGACTCACAGATGAGAAAGTGCGGGATGCTTTCTGCGCCTGCGCATGCGCATTGAAAAACTGTACTGTTTGCGCTGTAATTGTTACTGGCTAAGTCCACAGTCGTTTCTTGCTCGGCGCTACTTTTCAATAGTTGAGCCTGCAACTCCTGATCCAGTCGATTCTCCATCATTAGGCTATTGCTGCACTGCGCATGCGCATGTTGTCCAGTTTCAAGCACCGGCGTGGCAGTACTTTTAGAATCATAATGTTGGCCATTAGCTATTTGGAAACTGTGTGGATCATTCACCTGCTGTTTCTGTTGTATCTGCACCAATGAAGGAATTTCACTAATGCGCATGCGCGACAGCCCGAGTCTATTATTATTGGGTCTATAGCCCTGCTTTCTGTCTGACGCTCTTTCTAGGGTCGAATTCGAGTCTAAAATATTACATTGAACATCTCTTGTATAATGACCGTACAGTAGGGATTGGTCTTCTGTTTGAACACTATGAGAATTTAAACTTTGGCGCCATGTTGGTCCAGAGGGTTGCATTGTGCGTAAGCTTGGGTCAAAATCAAAATAATGGGACTGTGGCGCTGCTTTCTTCCTTAATTTTACAGCTGGCTTAGGAATTTTGGATTTGGTCAAGTAGCTTCGAACTAGATTTGACAGAGTGGGGGATTGCGCCGGTGTTTTTTCTCCTTTGGCGTACAAAAATGTGAGAGCGGACGAGGCAGTTGGAGTTGTGTCACGAAATGGCTTGGCGCCCGCGCCTCCTACAATAGGCATTGAGTGGTGTTGTTTAAATTCGTCCTTGGTCTTTTGAAGGGGGCATGGGGTCGGCGGGGCCATTGGCCCGAATCTAAAAATGGGGTCATTATTTTCCAAAACTAATTTTAATGGTTCTGGTAGTGGCTCTGATGGTCGGTATTGAGTATAACTTGATTCTTTCGTGCCCACGCTGTGTTGATTTAGTGCTCGTAGACCTGGAGTTGTTTTCTGCCCGTTTTCGTAATACTCATTAGCAAGAAATGGCGGCTGTTGCTCAGTACTGTCAGATGGTTTGTTTGTATTAAGGGTTGTATGTTTTGGTTTAGAGAAATTGCCTCTGTAAGGGTTGAAGTTATTAGATGATGAATAATTTTCATTTCTAATTCCATGTTTATTGTTACAGGCATTCTGAGGCAATGGCAATGACTGGTGCAGTGGTGGTTTATGCGGCCGAATTTTCGGCGCAGGCGCGTGAGCTTCAGTCTTTACTAACCAAGGGTCCAATTTCAGTATTTTCTCCACTGAATTCTCCAGCTTTACTTCACCTTCGCTTTGTACTTGAGTCAACTCCGGCGGGCTCAGTTTGGTGTGAGTTAGCGCATGCGTAAGGAAATTTTGTTGCGCATGAGTGCTCATTTTTGGCGCAGGCGCAGGTAAATCATTAACGCCATTCATTCGACGCCGTGCAGAAACTTTTGGGTTTACATAGAGAGCGTGCGCATGCTTGCCATTACAATCGTTCTCATTGAAACGCGTGTGACCTTCTTTTACTTGTGTCTTTTCTTTCGGATTAAAATCGTATGCTTTGGTATTAGTTTTATTATTTGCTTCGGTGGTACTAGCGCGATCTTGAAATAGTGTTCCTTTTGCTCTATTGCCGATGCCGGTTCCGGTTTTAAAGTGATCTTCATCTTGAAGTGGATTTTGTTTTACTTTAGTTTTGGACTTGGTACATTCGTGCGCAGAATCCGCTGGATTTGCACTGCCCTGTTTACCCAAATGCATTGCTTCGTCTGACGCCAATGGCAACGAAAAAGAAGCATCAGTAGGGCCTGCGCATGCGCAGTACTGTAATACTACGGGAGGCCTTACACTCGCTGCTGGCGCTGGCGGGTTTTCCCAATCCTGCCAATTATGAATTTTATCTTTTAGGCTTCCTTGGTTTTGGTTTTGGCGGGTTTGCTTACAGGTCTTTTTGGCATCACTGAAACTATAGGCGTTAATAATATCCTCATTTTGGTACTCTGGTGGTGGGGATAGGAGCCTAGGAATAGAGCTAAACTGGCGACCGTCAATTGTGCGTGTGTTTCTCTTTGATTGCCCCTCTTTCGGGCATCCCATTTGTTTCGGTGTAGGGGTTTCAACAATGTCCCAAGGGACCAGCTGTTCTGCGTCGAATTTTAGAGCTTGATTGGATGCTGCGCAAGCGCGCACGTTTTCTTTGTTTGTGCTACACTGGCGACCGTTGACGTTTTTAGAGTCCATATTGGTAGGCATAGTCTTTAGTTGGTTGCCATAGTCGTCAGTATTGTAATTCACATTATTTTTATTTTCTGTTCCAATGGTATTGGTATTAGTGCTACTACGAGCGTTTTCAGTCGGTTCGTTAGTGTCGTTTCTAAGGTCTTTATTCGGCTCAGCTTGTACATAAATACTGCGATATTTACTAAGTAGCTCCTGGGGATTCTGTGGAGGCTGTTGGTGTTGTGAATGGTTCATTGTTTCTGGTGTTGAACTAATTTCTTCTAATTTGGTCTGTAATAGCTGAATAACGCTCAGTAAGCTGGAAATAATTGGTGATTTTTGATGAATTGATTGCCCCTTAAGTCCAGCATCGTTGTTTGTTCTGTTTTCAGATTCGTCTTCTCTATTTAAGTTTGCTGTGTCGAAATCCGGATCCATCTCATCTACATCTTCTGTGGCTGCCTCATCTTTCGAACCTAATTCGGGGTTAAAAACGCTAATGACGGGATAAAATTGTAGGAATTGCTTTGATGGAGTTGTGGTAGTTTTTATATTTGATTTTTTTGTTTTTAGTGGAGATGGTAGTTGTGGTGGTGGTGGTGGTAGTTCATAATTATTACTGTACAGGTTGCAGAATTCGCAGCTTGTATCAGCATCCCGAACATTCTTTTCAAGGGAGGTTGCTTCATTGTTACAATTATGAGTAATGATGCTCTCTGTATTTAGTCTATTATTGTCATTAGTTGGGATTTTTGACGCGGTCGCTACTGTAGCATTAGCCATTGCAAAGGCGTCTGCATGAGAATAATAGTTACTCATCAAATTTCCAGGCCATCGGACTGGAATTGAAGCGGGCTTTTTTAAGTGAAATCGAATTTGGCATGCTTTCTAAAAATAAAAATAGAGAGAAAATACGGAAAGCAAAAACATTTATGTAGCTACACAGCACAGGCGTAGACAGGGTATTTAAAGGGTAAAGAATACATACAAAACAAAATGGCGATTACAATGAAAGCTTACTTCCTCTGACATTGACGTTTGCGCTTCGACGTGATCCGTTTCCTTCTCCGTATTTTTAAGTCTAACATTTCTAAGAAATGGTGGTGATATGCTTCTAGTTCTAGAATTTGAATTTCCAGGCGGCGATGCTGGCTTTGCCATAAACGTGTACGTCAGGGTCAGCAACAGCTATTGCTGTGCACATTAGCTAGCAAATGTGTTCTATTTAATTAATTAAAAATTAATACAGTTAAAAACTAAATTACCTAAGATAAACTGGCCTAGTGCCTAGTCTAAGTCTAGTCTACTCTCTAGACGGTTCCAATTTCCAATTTCCAATTCCAAATTCCACATACTCTAAATCTAAACTCTATTATTAGTATAGGTAGTAATTTATTATTAATTTTAAATTTTTAAATTACGTTTACTGCAGCGAAGTTTACTGGAAGTAGTAGCACAAACTACAGAAGCGGTATACGAATCACAGCCACAGCTACGGCCTACGGCTAAGGTGTCCAGTACTCATTAGTAATACAATATAATTTTTAAAATTTTATTCATTCAAAATAAAAGAAGGAATTTTTATAATAATATAAAAAAAAGATATTAATAATTTAGAATAATTTTATTTTTAAACCCCAATTTTTAGAGAAATAAGTTGTGTAAAGAATTATTGCAGCAGAATTTGAATAAATAATTTATTGTTATTATTAACTTTGCATTGCAAACGTTAAGTTGTACTTCGGTCAGGGATCGTGGCTTCTGGGTTGCGTTTAGCGTTTTGCGTTGCGCCTCAATTTCTCCTCATTTTACAAGGTGGCCTAGTAATGGTAGTTTTCTCTCCAAAAATCGGTGGCAAGCCACTAGGACCCACGTCACACCTGGGCACATGCATTAGCCATTCTTCGGGCAACTTTTCCTTCTGATTCTGTCCACCACCACTGCCACAACAACGAGATGAACTTTGACCGCAGCCGTGATGACGACTATGACCATGACCCGCATCATTCATCCCGCGCCCTGATTGGCAATGTGGACAGCATGGGTCATCGCACATGTCTTCGTCACAGCAGTCACAGCCGCAGCAGTCACAACGGCAGTCACAATCCTGCATAGTTGGACGCGAGCCAAAATCGACCACTGAATGTGAACTTTGACAGCCGTCATTACAACTACCTTGACCTTGGCCATTATTCTGCCCTTTTGTGCCTTCTTTCTCGGGGCAAATTGGGATTTTGTCCCATACCCTATCGGGTCTCTTGGGCCAGGATTGAGGGCATAGTGGGTCACAGTTTTGGAGGTGTTTGGGTCGTTTTGGGGTGCAATAGACGAGGCCCTGTGGGACACATTGGTCAATGTAGCACTTGTAGGCGTGAACGGACTCACCGATGGCCAATGGAGTAACACTGTCTGAATCGTCTATACTGCCAGAACTTTTTTGGGCCCTGGCATCGTCACCATCCTCGTTCCCTTCGTCATCTTCCCCGCCGTTGTTTCCTTGGTTACCCCCCCTGGACGAAACAAAATGTTTTTATTGCAATTTCAAAATATCTAAAATTACGTTTTGACCTTTGACCTTTTTTGGGTCTTTTACCTTTTCTTTTTTTTACTTCGGCTGCCTTTCCGTTCGGGTCGGCCGGTGTTCCCTTTTTCCTTGACTTTTGGATCCCATCGGCCACAGGGGTCAAATTTGACGATTTCTTTCTCCCAGGTCACGCAAGGTCGTTGGGGCAGGGTCATGCAGGGGGGCCCCCTTTTAATAATTGGGTATTCACTAGGGTCAGGCTCCATGCACCACTCGTTCCCAGAGTGGTCATGGTGACAGCAGGGGTGGCTGCAACAGTCATGATTGGTTGTCCCTGGGCAACCATCGTTTACGTCCTCCTCGTCATCGTCATCATCGTCGTCATCCAACGGGACGCAGTTATTGCTGAGACGCTGTAGTTTTCTTCGGGACATCCAGCGGCCACCACAACCATTATCCCTGACCGAGACCCTGGTGGTATGTTTTGATTCTTTTGATTGTGAGGATGAACCACCGTAATAGGAACTGTCCTTCTTTGGGCTAAGAATAGAAGTCACTGTTTTTGATTGGACATCTCTATAATTTGGTTGAACCTTTTGTGGCTTTTTGGATCTACTGGGCTGCGATGACTGTCTGTTGGGCATAGTTCACTAGTGAGTGCAGTGTTTATTTTTTTGAAATGTAAATTATTTGTTTTATTACTACTACAATTTTTTAATGGACTTTGTACATGAAATTTATGAGAGGCCAAGGCCACTGCACTGTACTAGACAAAGCCCTAAATTAGTTAATTAGTTCTGTAATTCTGTAGTTTGCGTCGTGTCCTTTATGTTTGTGCGTTTTTCTAGTATTAGTCGGCTTTGGCTATCTGCCTGTGTTATATTCGTTTATATAAAATTCGTTAAATTTATTTTGGCAAGTTATTGTTTTTTAATATTATTGAATAAAAACTACAGTGTGCAGTGTCTAACGATAAGCTTTGGCAACACTATGTACTAGGAAAAATCATCATCAAAATGACGCAGTGTGTACTAAAATTGGTAAATATAAAATATGCTCTGTGTGTTGTAGGTTGTAGCAGGTAGATCAACATTTTGATTTTGACAATATTTGTTGCTTAACCTTTTCGAAACAGCAATACTACTAGTTTTACACCGTTCGAGAAGTGTTGATTTCTAGTTTTGACCTTTTTGAAAGTTTAATTTATAATTTTGATGTTTTTGAAAGCTTAATTTCTAATTTAAAACCTTTCGAGAAGTGTTGATTTCTAGTTGTGACCATTTTGGAAGTGCCACCAGTTTCTAGTTTTGACCTTTTTAAAAGTGCCAATTTCTAGTTTTGACCTTTTTTGTTAAAAGGCCAATTTCTAGTTTTGACGTTTTTTTGTAAAAGTGCCAATTTCTGGTTTTCACGTTTTTTTGTGAAAGTGCCAATTTCTAGTTTTGACCTTTTTAAAAGTCCCAATTTCTAGTTTTGACCTGTTTTGTAAAAGTGCCAATTTCTAGTTTTGTCCTTTTTGAAAATGCCAATTTATAGTTTTGACCTGTTTTGTAAAAGTGCCAATTTTTAGCTTTGACCTTTTTAAAAGTGCCAATTTATAGTTTTGACCTGTTTTGTAAAAGCGCCAGTTTTTAGTTTTGATCTTTTTGAAAGTGCCAATTTCAAGTTTTGGCCATTTTGAAAACGGCCAATTTCTAGTTAAGAACCTTTTAGAAAACGGTAGATTCTAGTTTTGGTTCTTTTCAAAGTGTCAAATTGTGAAAGATGTAAGGCGTAAACAACTTCTAGGTTTGCGAGTTGCAACAAGGTTTAAAATGATCGTTAAAAGATAAGCAATTGCTTATCTTTTTACACTTAAGTGTAAAATTTAAAAAACTTGGAATTTTATTGTAAAATAGAAAATACATTTTTGAGGGGTATTTTTTCAACTACTGATTTTAAAGGTTAGTTGGCTCGAATTTCCAAATTTTTTGACGTTGACCTTGGACTATGGGATAGTTTGACCTTGAGCCTAGTTGCTCTTGCCCTTGGATTTCACGGATCCCTTGCCGTCCCCACTGTAGCGGGACGTAGCCCCTCCTAGACTGCCACTGCCACTGCCACTGTAGTAGCTTCCGCTTCCCTCAAGCGTCCCGCTCCTCACCATCTCCAGTCTACTGTTGAAAGTGACACTTTGCTTGGTCTTTTGACTCGTCACTTTACTCTTCTTCCCATTGCCAACTCCCGTCTTCTTAGAATCCCCTCTACTGGCAGCTGCAGCTGCGACAGATTTTGTAAATCCGCGGGTTAAATTAGTCGAAACAACTGCTGCTTCGGCGTTGGCCCCCACTGAGTTGACCGTCCTCCCGGAAGCTGTGGGGTCCGACTTGTCCAGAAAATTATTGTGGTCCATCACGATATTACTTTGTGAGCCGATGACGGTGACTGCAGTGCCATCTGGCTTGTAATCGTGTCCACCCACTTTTTTCCCGCTTGGCAAAACCTTCCTCATAACCTGCACCACAAATTAAGCCAAACACTTTAATTTATTCGAAACTGCGAAGCCATCAACTATTGAAAGAATGCTTTGCAAAAGTGTTTTCTGTCTACGAAAACTAGTTCAAAAAGTTAAAAGCTGGTAATTACGCTTTTAAACAAGGTTACAGCAAGAAATTGGCGTTTTCAAAAAGTTCAAAAAACTAGTCATTTACACGTTTTAAAAAGGTCAATAAAACAAGAAATTAGCTTTTTAAAAAGGTTCAATCTGGTTATAATTACTTTTAAACGGGTTACAGAAAGAAAATAGCGTTTTAAAAAAGGTCAAAACAGGAAATTACACGTTTTAAAAGGGTCAAAAGAGGAAATTAGCGTTTTAAAATAGATCAAATTTTGTAATGAACACTTCTAAAAAAAGGTTACATATAGAAATTAGCATTTTCAAATAGTTCAAAACTAGTAATTAGAAAGTTTTAAAAAGGTCAAAACCAGAAATTAGCGTTTTGAGAAAGGTCAAAACTGATAATCAACCCTTTTAAAAAAGGTTCCAGCAATAAATTATCGTTTTCAAATAGTTCAAAACTAGCACTTAACAAGTTTTAAAAAGGTCAAAACAAAAAATAACATTTTTAAAAAGGTCAAAACTAGTAATTGCACGTTAAAAAGGTCAATAAGACCAAAAATTAGTGTTTTAAAAAAGGTCCAACTTGTTAATTAGTACTTTTAAAAGCGGTACTGCAAAAAGATTTTCAAAAAAGGTCAAAGCTAGTAATAACAAGTTTTAAAAAGGTCAATATAATAAGAAATAATCGTTTTAAAACAGGTCAAAACTGGTAGTCACCACGCTTTAAAAAGGTCAAAACAAGAAATTAATGTTTTTAAAGAGTTGTAAAACTGGATATACTACCGTTTCGAAAAGGTAAGATTGAACTTACATAATTCTAAGTTGGCGCAATTTTTTTATTAGGCTGATACCTTATGAAGTTGAAGTCCATTCCCGTCCAAATGTTGACTGACCAGTGTGCCAATGTCCGCGATTTGCGTTTCTTCCAAATCCTCCGCATTGATCACTTTAATGGTCTTAAATCCAAAATAATCAGCGCCCCCTTCGGCCCTTTTCTCCGAATACGGATCTTCCCTCAAATGATACTTGGGTCGGTTGATTGGCGGATCTTTCTTCTCCTTGTCAAGGGACCAGGCCACGCTAGCAAAGTAGAGACACACGAGGGATTTGTACAAAAGCATCTCTGCCTCCATGCCCTCTTGTGCCGAGAGCGGGAAGTTATCGATAATGAATCCAGAGGGGAGCGACACCATCTTGGCGGTTGAGTGCGCTGGCAGCGAAGGGTTCATGGCGCCAACCATGCACAATTTCAAAAGCTCGCAAATATCCTCCGTTACCAGGAATTCTTCACTACCGCCTCCTGCCGGGATTTTCTCTAAAATCTTGCGCGCGTCTGCGCGAATTTTTGAATCTAACTTTGAACCGGAACTGTCCCCTCGGCTCTCATCCATCCACCTTTCAATCTGCTCGGAGAGATTGAGCACCACAAAATTATTTCTTGCTGCTATCGTGTTAACGCAGTCGTACTTATTTTTGACGATGGAGGATTGCGTGTAGCCAAAGATCCAAACCATTGGCACATTATTTTCGACGATTTTTTGAAATTCCTGCTCGACCGTATCTTCTTCGATGTTTCTTTGCAGATCCGAGACGGCCACCGTTGGAGCAATGACGGAGGGTGTTACACTATGATTCCCAGGAAATCTTCGGAGCGAAATTTTGGCCAGAGTGGGCTTGGCGTCTACTATGATGGCCTTGTATTTTATTGTTAGGGGGGAAGTGCCCGCTACGAAGGGCTTACAGATGGCGCAGTCCTTCCCGCCTTCCTCGCCCTTTGGGCAGCATTTTAAATGCGGCGGCGGTGCCGGATTCTCATCAGTCATTGAGTTCCTTTGAGACTTGGATTTTGAATTTGCCTCTTTGGATTTTGGCGCGACTGCGCAGGCGGCCGCTGGAGCAGCGCGGGAGAGGGCGCTCGTTTTTGCGTTATCTTTGGTGGGAACGACGGAGGGCTCTACCGAACTAGTGGCAAGGGGGGTGGGACGGGAGTAGAGTTTGGATGTGTGGGGTGAGTCGTGACCTTGACTATGACCTTGACCTGGTGTCTTACAGGAGGCGCCTTTGGGCGCATTCAAGTCATCTGTATCTAAATATTCGTTCGCCTGCGCAGAGGACGGGCCACCAGCGCCGGGCCTACTATGATTTTTTTCTAAAGCCTGCGTCTGCGCATCATTCGAGGCAGGCGGGGGCGCAGGCCCACAAGTTTCCGCTGTTTCTTCATTTCTAACAGTCGAACTGCCGATCCTTTTATTTCGTTTCCCGTCGGATTCCCAGCTCTCGGCGTAGCTGTGACGTTTCATGTTACCACTACGAGAGGTAGAGGGCGGTAGGGGGCCGTAGTTCGCTATATCACAGCCCGTCTTATTATTTTTGACTTCGGTTGTTTGAGTCCCTTCAGATGGTAATTTGGAAGACGAGTTGGCTCCGCGCAGGTCGCAGTAGGCGTCACATTTTGCAGTGCTCTGTGTATTGGGAGCGCCGCTGGCCGCGCTGCTGCCGCCTCCAGGTAGTTCGCAGCCGCCATCCTTTTGACGACCGGAATAACCGGCTGAGCCTCTCTTAGGACTGGGACCAGACTGGAATTTTTCCGCTTTCCCGGTGCGCTGCTGCTGACTCTGATTCGAATTTGGCGGCCGGTTCTCATTAGTAAGCTCGCATTTTTCAAATTTCCCGGGACCTGGAGTGAAAGGCGGTCGCTTTGGGGTGGCCTCACAGGTCTCTTTGCCGACTTTGTCTCGGCTGTTCTGGTTTGTGTTTGTGTTCGTAGACGTGGCTTGTTGTTTGCAGCAGGTGCGATTGCCTTTCGGCCCAATCTTACAGCCACCGCCACCATCACTGCCACGCTTTCCCATTCTTTACCTAGAGGGAGAATTTTCGGTACAATGATGGCAGAGAATTAGCATTGTACAACACAATAAAGCGATAGCATCAACGTTATTGCAGTGGACAGTTTTATTTTGTCAAAGTCAAAATCATTAATCATTACCTTCAGTTACAGTCACATTGTTTTGAGCTTCCCAAGGTACGTTTCCGTCTTCTGTTTTGTGACGGCGCGGTTTTTATATAATGCTCATTTCATCGAATCAGTTGGATTGTTCGATTGTTCCTTACTTTTCTCTTAATTTGCTGAGGATGTGTTTAAGCAGATGACTTTTTGGATTTGCAAGTACAAGGTCTTGCAGTCTAGCCTACTGAAGTACTGAATAACTGAACAGGGCAAGAAGATCTAAGATGTCTGGGAACACGGTACTTCGTGTCGTACTAGTAGGTAGGCAGTAGGCGCATCAATATTTTTTGAATTTTTCGAAATTTTGTCAACACATTAAATTTTTCTTCAAAATATGCCTTATTTTTCAAGCTTTTGTTCTTGAATTTTAAAACTGTCCTTTTCTCCTCTTTGATTATTTTTGAATTTTGCAATTCCCTTTCATTGTATTGTACTAGAATATTTTCGTCTGATCATTATATGTAAATAAAATACATTTACATTATTCTGTTTAGAATTAACCGATTATCAGGACAGGAGGATTATTTTAGCCGTGTCATGTGACTTGAATTTTAATTTTGAAGTAATTCCTTTCCTTTCTAGTCCTGTGTTCCTGTCATAAGTTCCTAAACAGCATCAGCAGTCAGTTTAGCAGCCAGCAAACAGCATCTTAGCAACCAGAATCAGAACATCGCACCAGAACTAGAATGCAGTAGCGTTCTCTTTGTAGCAGCCTCTTTTGGTGGCCATTAATTTGATTTTTGATTCACTATTATTTTGAATAATTTTTAATTTTATTTTTATAAAGGATAGCTTTTTGCGGTAAAGAATTTAAAAAAAAATAAAAACATAATGTGAATAAATAAATACATAGTTGTTTTTTATTATTATAATGGTTTTTCAAAATCCTACTGTCGGAAATAAATTTTTAGTAACTACTATTAGACTCCTCGCAGGAAACATTCATCACTATGCAAACTAACTTAGGTAATCTTTTTAAAAAAATGGTATAATCACTGAATCACTATTCACTATAGGAAAATTAGCATTGCAATAATGTTCTATTCAACAGTCAACACAAATTAAAATATAGCGCATGTTTTTTAATTTTTGAAAAAAGGAACAAGTTAGTTGAATTTTGGTATAGTTGTTTTTAATAGAAATTAATTTGGCTTCAAGCCCATGTTAATGATTTGTATTTGTGCGGAGAGCCTATGTTCGAAGTAGGACATAAAATCCTTAAAAACGTTTTGCTTCCTCATTTGCTCAGCATAGAGGATCTTGATGGAGTTGTGACCAAAAGCATCCACGGCCTCCTCCACGTTCCTTTCGTAATAGTCACTTTTTCGAAGGTAGTATTTCGGCGATTTAACGGCCGGAGGGACGTTTTTAATCTCCACAAAATCCCCACCAATGAAATACAGACCGAGTGTAGAGGGCCAAATCATTTTTTCGAATGAAGTTGCTTCATCCAAATCCAGCGGGAAGGAGTCTATTATGTAGCCTTTCGGTGGAACATCTCCCGTGTGAATTATCAAAATGGCAAGTTTTAAGAGTTCACAGATTTCGTGGGGTCTCAGCAAATAATTTGAACTGGATATTCTGCTCAGGAGCCTGTGCGCTCGCGTCATGACCTAGAAAGAAAAAATAAGCACACTTTTTTCAAAAACATATCAACTGTTCGTAACTTGGAAACCATGGAAACAGAATGGTTACACAAATCGTATTCTACAATTTAACTTGTTCAAAACGGTCAAAGCTAAAAATTACCATATTCAGAGAGGCCAAAACTAGCAATCAACATTTTTAAAAACATTCAAAACTAGTAAATAACACTTTCGAAAAGGTGGAATTAGAAATTACTATTTAACTAGAAATTAACATTTTAAAATGGGTCGAAACTAGAAATTAACATTTTCAGAATTGTCAAAATAATAAATCATCATTTTAAAAAAGGTCGAAACTAAACATCACCCTTTTCAAAACGGTCGAAACTAGAAACCACTATTTCCGAGAAAAAAAAGTTGAAATTAGAAATTACCCTTTTGAAAAAGATTCAAACAAAAAACTACCATTTTCAAAAAAGGTCAAAACAAGAAACTACCATTTTCAAACAAGGTCAAAACAAAAAACTACCATTTTCAAAAAAGGTCAAAACAAGAAACTGCCATTTTCAAAAAAGGTCAAAACAAGAAACTGCCATTTTCAAAATGATTAAAACTATTAATTTGCATTTTTTAAAACTTCCAAAACTAGTACAACTTAACACTTTAGGAAAGCTTAAAATAGAAATTACCATTTTAAAAAAAAAAAAAAATCTAACCTGGGCAGTGAGCTGCTTATTATTATTAATGAGCTTCTTGAAGGAGCCCAGGCGCTTAAATTCAAAGTCAAGATCCATAATGTAGTAGTTGTTTTTCTCCGCAATTTGGTTTACAACCCTCCGTTTCACTTCCGCCACGCTCAATTGAGTATAACCAAAGATCCAGATGATTGGAACACGATGAGATTGTTGGATTTTCATAAATTCTGCATCCAAGATAGAGCGATCAGTATCTACTACTACTGCTTCTGATTCACTGACTCTTTTATTGGAGTTTAATTTATTGATTTGTTGGCCATTTTGAATTGAATTTTTATACGCCAACGAGTGTCTACTTCCTTTTTTGCTATATTTGTCCTTATTATTATTATAAGACGCTGTAGACTGTGTTTTTTGGGGGAGTTCGGGGGGCACGTTTCTTGACGCTGCTGCCCGAGGGCGTTGGCCGAAAGCCGCCGATGTAAGTGCTGCAGCGCTTGTTGTGGAAGTGTGAAGTCCACCATCATCGTCTCGACTAGGAATTCTAAGCAAAGACAGAACGCCTTCTAGTGGTTGGCTACGGTGTCGATTACTCGATTTGGTGCTTTTAATTCGTACCTTCCGGAACGTCGTGGATTTTGAATAGGGTCGTGATACTGGTCGATGTCCAACTTTCGGTGTGTCTAGGTTACTATTTGTGAAGCTTCGAATGGAGATCAAGTCCAATCTTTGAGTACTGGGCACCCTTGTAGGTGGCTTAGAAGAATAAAAGGACGATTTTTAAAAAGGTCAAAACAAGAAACTACTGTTTTCGTAAAGGTCAAAGCTAGGGATCAGCACTTGGTAAAACATTCAATTCTATAGTAACAAACACTTTCGAAAAAGTCAAAATTGAAATCAGCATTACCAAAAACTTCAAAACTAGAAACCACCATTTTTAAAAAGTTAAAGCTAAAACTTATCCATTTCAAACTGGTCAAAACAAGAAACTACAGTTTTCGAATTGACCAAAACTGGAACAAAGCTCAAAATAAGCATTTTCAAAAAGGTCAAAATTAGACACAACCATTTTTAAAAAGTTAAAACTAGGAATTAGCGTTTTAAAAAAGGTCAAACCTAGCAATGAACATGTTTTAAAAAGGTCAACAAAACAAGAAGTTAGCGTTTTAAAAAAGGTCAAAACAATTAACAACCATTTTTAAAACGGTCAAAACAAGAAACTACTATTTTTAAAAGCTGAAAAATACAAACCACAAACCACCATTTTCGAAAAGCTCAAAACAAGAAACTAGCACTTTCAAAATGAGCAAAACTGGAACAAAGTTCGAAACAATCATTTTAAAAAAGGTCAAAACTCGTATTACACAATTCTAAAATGATGTAAAACCAGATGTTATATCACCATTTCAAAAGGATACGAATATATGTACGCTATTAATGTTGTAATAAATTATAATAATTGTTGTATAGCTAATAATACCCATAATTCAGCTATTTTGAATTTACCTCGGTGTAAGCCAGATTTCGTTCCGCGTTGAAAACCTTTGCTTTGACCCGCTTGGGCATGATTGTCTCTGAACTGCGAACTTGTGCGTCCCCCGAATATTTGACCTTCGGCTTCGGCCATCCCACTGGAACGAAATTTTCCGTTTTCTTCCTACTGACCACATTACAGTTGTACTCCCTCAGCTTCACACTGAGCCCATCCGTCGTCAATGGGCAGACTGACCAGGGCGATGCCGGGTACAGAGATCGCCAAAAGTGGTTGCTAATCAGAGATGGGCCCTGTTCTTTGGAATTGCAGTGAAAGGGGTGGTTCAGGTGCTGGGCGGGAAGGTAATTGCGCTTTTTAAAGCAGGCGTGACAGGGCTTTGGACAGGGACAGAGACACTCGCATGCGCTTGCGTAGGGTGGCGCGCAGGAACAAAGTAGTGGCTTCGGCGGCAGCTCCACACTCCCTCCTCTAGATTTCTCAGCTTTAATTTCCTGGCTGTGATGCTCACGCGGCTTATGAAGCGCTAAGCGCGAGCGTGACTTAGTTACTGGATTGTGGCGGGAAATAGTACGATGTATATTTAAATTTGAGCTTGAGGCGGGAAATATTGGCGCTGAGGATGCTGCGGCCACTTTTTGAACTGATGCTTGCGACGGCGCTGGCAATGGCGCTGGCAGTGGCACTAGCGATGGCGCTGGCAATGACGCTAGCGATAGCGCTATGGATGGCGCTAGTGATGGCGCTATCGATGGCGCTAGCAATTGCGATGGCAATGGCGCTTGACTTTGCGCCGGCGCGATTTGAACCGAAGCTTTTCGTGAAAGTGGGATTTTACTTCTCGCTGATGGTGTTTGACCCGAAATTTCGGATTTTGA
Organism: Dicyrtoma fusca; assembly: GCA_034695205.1. Classification (NCBI taxonomy): domain Eukaryota; kingdom Metazoa; phylum Arthropoda; class Collembola; order Symphypleona; family Dicyrtomidae; genus Dicyrtoma; species Dicyrtoma fusca. The sequence continues at coordinate 20,047 of JAQFZC010002622.1, forward strand.
CGAACCTTGTCTGGACACGACGGGTGTTTGAATTGAGGCGCGCTGGTGATTTGAAATTGGCGGGCCTCGAGATTGCCCGAAATTCCTTGGAACTTGAACGGACTCATTGTGTATCTTGACCGACGGTTGATACAAGGATGAAGCTGATTCAATGGAGGATTGCTCATGCTGACCAATGCTTGAATTATCATTAGGATTATTATTATTATTGCATTCTTCTAGCTTTTTCCGGACTCGATCTTGACCTTGACCTTGACACGGTCCACTCTTAGACTTGGAACAGAAAAACTTGTACTTCTCCCGCCCTCGACTGCTCCACAAATTGTTAAAGTTTATGATGCGCAAGCGAGCTTCGCGTGCTGCTTGGGCCCGTATTAAGAGCTCCTCTAACATAGAAGTCCATGAGGTACGACTATCACCATCACTATTGTAACTTGTTATAGATGACATGAGTGTGACCGTGTGAATATGTAATACCTACTTTTTTTTTAGAACGAACACTTTTTTGAAATTAAAAAAAAGCCAGCAAAATAGTACAAAAAATAATACAAAACACACTACACTGTCTGTCTGCTATAATCCATAGTACTGATCTAAGGCATTCTAACTTTCTAACTGCTAGCAATACTGAGGCAGCACAAGGCCTTGTCGATGGTTAACAATAGTTCCAAAAAAATTATTATTCAATTATTCTTAAAAACTTGTAAATTTTAAAATAATATATTATTCAAAAAATAGCAGGGTCAAAAGTTTATAAATTCTTTTGTTAATTCTTAATTAGTACAAAAAAAAGGTAACAAAAACTGTAAAAATTTGTAACTCAGTACTTGTTTGATTTATTTCAGTTTTACAAAATCCGGTGGGATGTTCTGTACAAATTGTTTAACTTGGCCTCGGAGCAGAGGAGCCCTGAATGAGGATATTTTTGAACAAGGCACTCTCCATGTAATTCATAAAATCATCGATGACCCGACCCTTCAGTTCCTCGGCATACGTGATCTTGATGGACTTGTAACCGTAAGTGTCCACAACCTCCTCCACGTCCTGCTCATAGTAATCCGTCCCTCTCACGTAAAACTTGGGCTGGACGCAGCTGGGCGGGACGGTCTTGATCTCCACCCAATTCCCGCCCATGAAATAGAGGCCCAAAGTGGCGGGCCAGACGACCTTCTCAAACGTATTTGCCTCGTCAAGGTCGAGGGGGAAGGCGTCCATGATGTAGCCCTTCGGAGGATTGTTCCCGGTGTGAACGATCATGATCGCCATTTTTAAAATTTCACAGATTTCCGTGGGCGTCAAGGAGAGGTCTGGACTGGTAATTTTATTCATTAGCGTGTGAATCCGCACCATTATCTAGTAAAAAAACATACAAATACTATACATAACCTTAAAATTTAATTTAAAAAAGCTTTGTATACGTTTTAATTTTGTAAACAACAGCTGACCTGCGCAGTGAGTTGCCTATCATTATTGATGGTTTTGTTGTAGGAGCGAAGGCGCTTGATTTCGTAGTCGAGATTCATTATGTAGTAATCTTTGTCTATCGCCAACTTATTCACAACTGCCCGCTTTGCCTCGGCAGCATTCACCTGTCGTTTAAAAAAATAACGGTTAACCAATCAGGAACTGGGGAACCATATGGAAACAATGCGTTACAAAAGTGTTTAATTCTAGAAATTAATCAACTTTTTTTAAACCGTCAAAACCAGTAGATAAGTAATCCTTTTTTCCAAAAGAGTCAAAATTCTAACAAATACCACTTTTCCGAAAGGGTCAAATCTAACAAATAAATCTTTATCCAAAAGGGTCAAATCTAGCAAAACACTTTTTCAAAAGGGTCAAAACTAGCAAATAGTATTTTTCCAAAAGGGTCAATTCTAACAAATAACACTTTTTCCAAAAGGGTCAAATCTAACAATTAACATTATTTCAAAAGAGCAGGCGTGCTTGGGTGAGCGGTTAGGACTGCAGACTGGAATGGAAATTTCCAGCCTCAACTCCAAAGCTTCAATCCTCGGTCATTGCCTGCTAATCGTGTATGGCTCTGTGTTTGTACGGTACACGTCACTGAATG